>OY979694.1:86615207-86727207 GCA_963855945.1 Thereva nobilitata | reverse complement strand
TCTTAAATCACGCCAAAGAAGTATAACTTCTAATGCGCGTACATAAGTACACACACCCAGTTTAATTTGGTGGTTTTTGTCATTACAATAGCACCTCGACTCATTTGAAGTATGACATTGTGCTGGCTCAAAAGAAAAAAGAGGCGCCTCTACAAACTCATTTTACAATCGTGTCCTACCCAACATGCATAGCTGGTGCCGCAGCAAGAACTTGGGTATTAACCCACAAAAAACTGTCATCGTACCATTTACTAATAGAAGGAAGCTAAATTTAAAAGCTCCCTCTTTGGATGGCAAATAAATGGTTTTCTCAAAGGAGGCTAAATATCTAGGCATAATCCTGGATCAAAAGCTCTCCTGGAAACCCCAGATTGAGAGAGTAACTGCTAAGGCAGTTACATCTCTCCATATTTCTCGTCAATTTGTAGGAAAAACCTGGGGCCTCAAACCGAGGTTAATTTGTTGGCTATATACGACGGTCGTAATGCCCATGGTCACGTATGCATCCATCGCATGGTGGGTCAAGACCAAGCAAAAGGGAGCTGTGATTAAGCTGGCCAGGGTGCAAAGACTGGCCTGTCTTGGTATCACAAGGGGCTAAAAGCACCTATCCGACTGCGTCTATGGAGGCCCTACTGAACCTTCCTCCGCTCCACCTATTAGTGAAAAAGGAGGCTCTGGCGGGGGCGCTGCGTCTACGAGAGCTATTCTCCTTTAAGCCAGGAGACCTTCTGGATCATTTATCGATCCTCAAGGAGCTAAACCTGGAGCCAATGATATCATTGTCCGATACCATTCCTGCCACTCTTGACTTTGACAAATCGTTAACGACGATTATTCGAAGTAGGTCAGAGTGGCAACATGGCATGCCCCTCACGGCCTTTTGGTATACGGACGGTTCCAAAACCGATAAAGGGGTAGGGCTGGGGGTATATGGCCCAAGGAGCAAAATATCCATGGCTCTGGGCACTACCCCCCTGTTTTTCAGGCTGTGGTACTCGCCATCCAGGTGTGTGCTCAGACTTGTATTACTAGACCCCCAAATAGTGGATTCCGGGCCACGAATGTCACATTGGTAATGAAATTGCCGACAGCTTGGCTAGAGTAGGGGCAAACTCATCACCTATCGGTCCGGAAATTGAATTGAAAAATTGCGTCGACCAGCTGTTTCTTCATAGTTGGACAAGGACCCAGGGTGCTCGTCAAGCTAAAAGATTCATCCAAATCGACAAAGCTAAAGCGGGCAAACTTTTAAATCTCAGAAGGTGGGAGCTTAAAATAATAACAGAGCTCCTGACGGGCCACTGTTCGCTTAACTACCATCTAAACAAAATTGGACTGGCAGACGATTGTAGCTGTCGGTTCTGCGGGGCAGCTCCCGAAACTGCGGAGCACTTCATGTGCGACTGTGAGGCTACAGCGAGAAAGATATTGAGCCTCCTCCACCGCACCTTCCCTACTCCCAGGGAGATTTGGGACATGAACCCTAAATCAGTTTTAGGCTATATTGAAAGCCTTAACCTAGATGGTTTTTAAAGACGGGGATGGCACAATAGACCAAATAAAATAGGTCGCAATGCCCGCCAAGGCGCCCTCAACAAGAAATAGAATACCCAACACTACTTCAAACCTACCTTACTACTAGGCAATGGGCATAAACGACGGACTAGCAGTACAAAAATGGCGATTCCTAAGCTTAGTTCATTACATCAGAAATGTTAATTATTTTTCCAAAAATAACTTGATTCACTTCTAAATAAACCACTAATTAAATTTGTATAAAAATATCCTTGAGCCTTTTACAATTCTTTACTTGTCACATTTCATTAACGATTAATTTAGCAAAATAAACTGTTCCGAACAAATAGGGTTTAAAAATCAATTGAATAATTAAAACACGAACAATTTCGAGTGAAAAGGCAACTTTCTCCCAATTTCGGGCTACCAGAGCTGCTGAAAGCCTCTCACCTATTATTGAAGTATGAAAATAAACTGCTGGCAATATGCTCGCGGCGAAATGCAAGTTTTCCGAGCTGGAATTTAATTAAAAAAAGATTTGAAAAAAAAGCAAAAACAAATAAAAAATAAAAATCTCCAACTCTCAACTACAAGCACTTGGGGAAAAGTTTTTTCCTGTACAATTTTCTCATCGATTGTACCGAGTCCACATTGTATGGTTAAAATTTTGTTCACCTTTTTTTCGTAAATTTTTAATTTATGACTTTTTACTTTACAAGGTTCATGAAACTGGATGGAAATTTATTGAATTGATCATAACCGTGGGCTTCAAGGACCAACTGAGTGATGGAGATGGATTAAAGCGTATCCAAGTCGTAAATATCGCTGCAACTTTTCTCTAAAGAACCATAAAACGATAACTGCCTCAGTTTAGGTATAATTTTATGGCCCAGACGGCTAATGGCCCTTAATATAGTCCTTTGTTACTATGTTTGAGTATGCAGTCGCAGAGAATCTAAAAATTCTAAAGTAAAGAAATTCTAAGCTTGGGAAATTCTATAGATATTTAGTTTTTTATTTAGTACGTTTCGTTGTGAATTGGTTCTTAGTAAATCGATTTAATTATGAAAATGCTAACTTGAATCAAGTCGTATATTTGCTACTTTACTTTGTTCTTGTATACTTCGTTTGGTCTATTCAGCTTATAGAGCTAATAATTATATTATTATGAATACTAATTGTAGCTTAAAATCATTCCGATTTTGGGGCCCTTAAGCCAAAGGGCAGAATGTTTCAGTTTCGAGCTTTTTGTTTTATGACCTTAATATATAACTTCAACCGATTTAAGCTCTACTTGAGCTATCATAACATAATTAATTCTGTTCGCACAACTATCGTGATTAGTGAACGTTTTCTATCAAATTTTCTTTGAAGTTTAGATTACTGGATTGTATTTATATAATCACGAGTGCTGCTGTGGTTGCATACTATCAACTATTTATGAGTTGAGATGAATGATTTTCCTAGTTGGTTTCAATAGGCATTATGGTCAGTTAATGTTATATTGATGGTTGTTTTATTGCGCAATTAGGCCTTAAATGATGTTTATAGTCTTTCGCCGCTAATGTGTTGGTTGATAACTTTGGTTTGTAATTGATGTTAAATATGTAATTAAAGCATGGTTAAAATTCTAAGGTTTATTATGTATTAGGCGTTGCAGAGGCAGCTTTCAACTTAATGTTTTAAAGGTAATTTTAAAGGGGCAATGCTCGTTATCTATGTATATGTGGGTGGTCACTTGATAAAAGCGGCATTATTCGCGCATAAAGAGTTAATTATTATCTAACGTGATAAATTTTTAGTACTTTTCACCTAAGCTTATGTCGTAAAATACCTATTGTATATCGGGTTCTTGATTAAGACACCAGACTACACTATAATTCATTTATTATAATATTTACAATATTACTGATATTATTACTCTTGCGAAAGTAAGAAATCGACTGATTCGGTTCACGATTGAAGGGGTCCAGTTACCATGTTATGTGTTAGTTGTATGTATGGATATGACATCTTTCTCCTCCCTGAGGATCAACTATGTAGGTGGATATCGTTGAGGTTGTCGGGATACTCTGGTGGTCTGCCTTGACTTCTCTCCGCCCTGAGGTTGCATGAATGGCTGCGGTGTTTGTTCGATACTCGTGTTAGTATCTTTAGTGTCCTTTGTTTTTGCAGTGTTGCCAAGTTAGCGCGTTAGGCGCTAGATTTGGTGCTATTCAATGTGTTTTGACGTTTAAAAACTGCCGTTAGCGCGTAAGCGCTAATTTAGTGCTTTCAAAGAACTCTTAGCGCTTTTCAACTTCGAAACTATATAATTATAAAGATTCATGTGGCATCAATTCTTTTAAAAATGTTGCGGAGCTCGATATTCTCCTTACCTTTTTCAAATGCCGATATTGAAAGAGTATTCAGTCAAATGATTATAGTGAAAACAAAATTGAGAAATAAAAATATTACCTATGTTGGAAGCAGCGTTGCCAGATTTTTTTTCGGGCAAAGCGGGATTTTTAAACTTTTTGAGTAAAAAAGCGGGATTTTTTCTTCAAAAGCGGGACATAATAAAAAAACGTAAATAATCAGTAGTTTTTTGTTACTTATCTTTTTATATTTGAGTTTCAAATTAAGTTTACAATGATGATAGATAGCCACAGCAAATGTTCTTTAATGAAAATACATTATATCCCGGCTTTACCGGCCGAATTGCGCAAGTTTGAGCAAATTAATGTACTGAACTTCAATTTTTCCCTGAGTTCCCATACATTTTCACAGTTTGAAGGCAGGAAAAATAAAGCCTGATTTCGCCCAACAGAACATAAAATCAAGCTTGAAAGTAAAAGCTCGCTCAAAAGAGAGTAATAAACTTGAATAGTGGAATGCCATTCCTAAAGTTTCACGAGAGCGAGACAAGACCACAGTCGGCCGCGGTCTCGATCTCGCTGTGCTGTGCTATTATAATGTTGTCTCGCGATAATATCGCGTTACTCTTGCGAGAGTCAGTGTTGCACTCTCGCCCTCCCCCACTCCCCGTTTTTGCCTGTGAAAATAGAATAAAGAAATTTAATCATGAATAAAAGGTTAGAAATGTTGTACGGATTGATTTTCTATCTGGTACCGTAAAACTTATTTAAACTTTCACAGGGATAATAAACCATTAAAACGCACTTATCAAGCTCAAGCCAGTAGGTTCGTGAAAGGTTCTAATTCAACTGGCTGATGAGAGCCCAAAAATGCAACTCGTAACTGATAACGATAAAGGGTAATCAATTTTGCATTGATCTGTAAAAACAAGATGTGATCTCATTTTTTGATGGTGTGCATGCAAAAATACTTCTCATGGATTCTGATAATCCATGGATAATCCACTGCTCTTATTACCGCCACAATGTAATTATTAATAATTATGTATAATTTTTTATTAACGAACCCTCTCTCTATTCCACAAATTTGCAATTTGTAAATTATAATTTTTGCTTGCATCCACGAATTTATGCACAAAAGCGAGCGGGCGGCATCATTCTTCAGTCGCATCCGACGGTCTCTACGACCGGTTCTACATGTTCAACTTTTCGTTCAACTTCAACACTTTTTCTCTTTCACCTACGTGGCCATGATTGATAAAATATTTCTTGCTAGTTGTGCCTCATGATCACGCCACCATTCTAGGATGTCAGTTCCTCGATGAGTACGCGGCGAATCTAAATAGACAGAAATTTGAGCTTTCCAGGTTCCACAATCATCTTTCTGTCCAAAGAAACAAGCTACATCAAAACAACACCGTTCTGAAAATCATTCTCTATATGTTTTTTGGGTCGCTGATGGGTCTCGCAGTCATAAAATATGGGCGTCACCCGTGAAAATGCAAAAACACCCCTTTTTAAGGGGTTCTCGCGATAATTTCAATAATAATCAAAAAAAATCCCATGAAATACTAACTAACTAACTAATTGCTCCTTTAATCCCTCATGGGACATAGGGCGGAAACAGTTGCCCTCCAGCGGACTCTGTTTTGCGCGACAGCTGTCAGCTCTGACCAGGATCTCCCGGTTGTTGCGGCCTCTGATAATAGGGTTCTCCTCCACGTTGTTCTAGGTCTTCCGACTCGACGGGATCCTTGCGGATTCCAGTCAAGGGCCTGTTTGGCTAGATTATCGTCTTCGCGTCGCAAGGTGTGGCCAATCCAATTCCATTTCCTTCGCCTGATTTGGTCGTCTATCCTTTCTTGGCCGGCACGGCGCCATAGTTCTTCATTTGAAATTCTATCTTGCCAGCGGATTTTTAGGATACGACGTATGCATCTGTTGATGAAAACTTGTAGGCGCCCTGTGATGAATTGGGTGACTTTCCATGTTTCACAACCGTACAAAAGAACTGCCTTAACGTTGGAGTTGAACAGCCGCAATTTGGTGTTAATTGAGATCTCTGTTGATCTCCATATGTGAAACAGGCATGCATATGCGCTTCTTGCTTTATTTATTCTGGAACTGACATCTTCTTCTGTACCGCCGTTTTCGGTAATAATACTACCGAGGTAACAGAATTTGTCTACCAGTTCCACGTCACGGTTATTTAGCGCTGTTCGTTCAAGGGTGTTTGCATTTATCCGCATTTCTTTTGTTTTAGTCGGATTTAACGACAAGACATACAACAAACAATGATAGACAAACAAAGTGGAACATAGAAAAATTAAGAAATGAAGAAACAAAACAACACTATGAAAGAATGTTAACAGGAAAGCTAGAGGAAATAGCAAGGAGTCTGGAAATGGAAAATGATCTGAACGTGATGTGGAACTCGATAAAAGAAAAAATCACAGAGACAAACAACAGTGTATTAGGCACACAAAACCAAGAGAGAAGGAGGCACTGGTTTGATGATCAATGCAAGAGAAGCATTGAAATAAAAAACCAAGCAAGACAGGTGTACCTAGAAAGAATGACCAGAGGAAACCACGAGAAATATGTAGCAGCACGAAGAGACACGAAAAAGTTATTAAGGAAGAAAAAACGTGACTACTTTAGAAATAGAATAAGTGCGATTAAGCAAAGCTACACTAATAAAGACGCTAGGAGTTTCTACAAAGAAGTCAACATGAATAAGAAAAGATACAAACCCACCTGCACCATGGTAAGAAGAGAAGATGGTACTATAGCTAGTAGTATCGAGGACATACTCGAGGTGTGGGAGAAATACTTTAGAGACTTCTTCAAAGAGAACATAAACCTAACACAGAGAGAAGCAGACAACCGTAGTACAGATGACCCAGAAAACGATACGCCAGATCCTACAATAGAAGAAGTTGCAAATGCCATAGCGAAACTAAAAAATCATAAGGCTCCAGGTCCAGATGGCATAACCCCGGAAATCTTAAAAAATGGTGGGGAGAAATTATGCCATGTCTTACATAGCCTCATCGTAAAACTATGGAGAAGCAGCAATTTGCCAGAAGAATGGCTTTTAGGTACAATAGTCCCAGTTCATAAAAAAATATGAGTGTGCGTAGGACCACACGTTGGAAGTTAAAACTTCTATGGCCGGCCAGTTATATATATATATATATATATATATATATATATATATATATATATATATATATATATATATATATATATATATATATATATATATATATATATATATATATATATATATATATATATATATATATATATATATATATATATATATATATATATATGTATGTATATATATATATATATATATATATATATATATATATATATATATATATATATATATACATAATATATACCTATATTTTTATATTTATTATAACTATACTTACATGAGAAAGATTGATGGATACAGACATTTTAACATCAATTTAGGATAACTAATTTAATGCAGTCAAAAGTAGTTACTCACTTCCTATAAATATAATGAACGATGTACATACATTTTTGGTATCCGATGAGTCGCGTGGAAGGCTAAACCAAGCTTCGGAAATGCACGATTAAACTTTATACCCACATACTAATTTTCAAATGTGTGGATTTCTATGGCCATAGTACATAGTGGATAGTACATAGTGCATACATTGTAAATAGTACATAGTACATAGTAAATGGTACATAGTATATAATACATAATGCATTATACATAGTACATAAAACATAGTACATAGTACATAGTACACAGTACATAGTACACAATACATAGTATATAGTACATAGTAAATAAGCATAATATACAGTACATAGTGCATAGTAAATAGTACATAGTATATAATACATAATGAATTGTACATAGTACATAGAACATAGTACGTATTACATAATACATAGTACATAGTACATAATACATAGTATATAGTACATAGTAAATAAGCATAATATTCAGTACATAGTACATAGTAAAGAGTACAGAGTATATAATACATAATGCATTGTACATAGTACATAGAACATAGTACATAGTACATAATACATAGTATATAGTACATAGTAAATAGTGCATAATATACAGTACATAGTGCATAGTAAATAGTACATAGTATATAATACATAATGCATTGTACATAGTACATAGAGCATAATACATAGCACATAGTAAATAGTGCATAATATACAGTACATAGTGCATAGTAAATAGTACATAGTATATAATACATAATGCATTGTACATAGTACATATAACATAGTACATAGTACATAGTACATAGTACATAGTACATAGTACATAGTACATAGTACATAGTACATAGTACATAATACATAGTATATAGTACATAGTAAATAAGCATAATATACAGTACATAGTGCATAGTAAATATTACATAGTATATAATACATAATGTATTGTACATAGTACATAGAACGTAGTACATAGTACATAGAACATAATACATAGTATATAGTACATAGTAAATAGTGCATAATATACAGTACATAGTGCATAGTAAATAGTACATAGTATATAATACATAATGCATTGTACATAGTACATAGAACATAATACATAGTACATATACTATAAGTACATAGTAAATAGTGCATAATATACAGTACATAGTAAATAGTGTGTAGTACATAATACATAATACATAGTGCATAGTACATAGTGCATAGTATATAGAACATATAATTCATAATACATAGCACATAGAACATAATAATTAATACATAATAATTAGTATATAGCTCATAGTACGTAGTACACTACATAGTCCATAATACACAATACTTAATATATAATATTAAATATATAATATTCAATATATAATATTTAATATATAATATTTAATATATAATATTTAATATATAATATATAATTCATACTACATAATTAAAACTAAAACCCCCAAAGGAAACATTTTTCTCACGTGATGGTACGTGCGCGTGATGGCACACAAAAAGTGCGCGTGACGCGAGTTTTTAGTTTTTTTTTTAGTGAATTGATGAACTGCAAAAACTACAGACCAATATTTTTGTTGAACACAGCTTACAAAGTGCTTTCACATATTTTATTTAATAGACTGAAACCACATTTGGAGGATAAAGTAGGCGATTACCAAGCAGGATTTAGAACAAATAGATCGACAACAGACCAGATTTTCATAATGAGACAAATACTTGAAAAATGCTGGGAAGAAAGCATTGATATTCATCTTCTTTTTGTTGACTATAGAAATGCTTACGACCTGCTGAATAAAAGAGAGTTGTGGAAGAAGATGAGTGAAATGGGTTTCCCGAAGAAATTAATAGGCCTATGCAGAATGACGACCAAAAATTGTAAAACACAAGTGAGAATACGAGGATGCAACTCGATCAACTTCCCTCAAGAATCCGGTCTGCGACAAGGAGATGCGATCTCACCAATACTTTTTAACATTGCTCTGGAAGCAATAATGAGGGAAACACAGCTTAATGGAGCAAATAGCATCTTCACAAGGAACATTCAGGTACTAGCCTTCGCAGATGACATAGTCATAATTGGACGCAAAGCGCAAGATGTAAAAGAAACCTTTTCCAAAATTGTCCAAAGTTCAGCAAAGTTCAATCTACGAGTAAATGACACAAAAACAAAGTATATGATCGTATCAAAACGAGGACAACGATTAGGACGAAGTATCAGCCTAGATGATCATAGTGTGGAAATTGTAGAAAACTTTATCTATTTAGGGACAATGCTTACTGCAGAAAATAAGATAAAGGACGACATCCATAGACGCATCGTAGCCGCAAATAAAACCTATTTCGCACTAGTCCCGGTCCTAAAAAACAAAGAAATTTCAAGACAGTGCAAGGTCAGGCTATATAAAACATTAATCCGGCCAGTTCTATGCTATGGGTCTGAGGCTTGGACATTGACCCAACAAACAGAAAATCAACTTAAAATCTTCGAAAGGAAGATCTTAAGAAGAATATTTGGTCCTGTAAGGGTTAACCAGAACGAATGGCGCATTAGGACAAACGAAGAACTTCAAGAAATGTATGACGAAATTAATATAGCTACATACATAAGACTGAATAGACTGCGATGGCTCGGACACGTTGTACGAGCTTCAGAAGATAGAATGCTAGCCAGGATTTTTAATGGTAGACCATCAGGAAGAAGAAGAGTAGGACGACCAAGAAATAGGTGGATAGATGACGTGCTAGCAGATATACGGAAATTTCGTATAACAAATTGGAGAGAGCTAGCAAGACGTAGAGATGACTGGAAGAGGAGACTTCGAAAGGCCCGAGTCCTGCAAGGACTGTAGCGCCATCCAAGAAGAAGAAGATTAAGAACCCTAAAAGTAAGCTATCTGTCAATTTTCAGCCTGTACCTAATTATTTCCGCTATATCGTTTTTTTCGGCTTAATTTACCTGTACTATTAATTTAACCCAGTTTTCTCGCAATTTTACACTGTTTCTTGCGAAAAAAAATTACGTGATATTTGCCGAGACCCCCTCCCTCCCCCACGTGAGATTTGGTGAGTTTCGGCTCGACCCCCTCCCCCCCTAAACGCCTCACGTAATTTATGGATGTCCCCTTAGTAAGGGGATAACCCAATAGTTAGAAATGTTTTCGGATATAAAAGTGAATGGTATTGCAACTATTCATAGGGGTGGTCTTAATATTTTAATCAATAGCGAAGTTTATTTTTTTTCTACTGATACAAACTAAATTTTGAGGGTTTTTTTCTTAAATACATCTATAACTTTAAAAGTAATAGTCATTTGAAGTCAGAGTTTTATATCGAATAGTAGGTGGTCTTAATATTTTAATCAGTACTGTATATTGTGCAAAATAACAGAAAGAGTTTTAAACCAAAATTTATGATCCTAAATTACTTACAAAACATAAAAAAAATAAAGAAATTCAAATACGAAAAAAAACTTAATTACAGCAAAATTTATTTGTGATCATGAATCCACTAATGTTCGTAGAGCCGCAAACAACGTGACCAGGGTTTATATTTCAATTCGTATCACATTTGAATGAACAAATTAAAAGTCCTCCATGAAACATACCTGAACAACAAGAAAAATAAACTTTTGTCTGGAAAAAATTGCAATTGACAGATAAGCACGAAGAGAACATAAAATTTATCTTGTAAAATTAATTAAGTCAAGTCGTAAGACCGTCGTGATTTAAGAAAGATTATTTTAAATAAAATTTCGAAATGTAAATTTCCTTTGAGTTTTATTCTTTATAATTTTTTTTATTCAAATAAAAGAAAAGTCTATATAGGGTGTTTAAGACTAAGACGCTAATCAGTTAAGGGGTAGTTGCTAGGTGAGAAAGACTTTTGGAGACAAAAATTGTTCTAGAGAGGGGGCCATCGACACTATCCCTTAAGATACAGGGTGTTTACGAAAAGACGTTTAGCAAAGTTTTAAATTTCCTTAAACTTTAATAACTTCTATACCCACTTTCATTGGAATCGGAACACAATTGGCAAATTATACCGTACGCGGTCATTTTGAATTTGGGCCATTTTGAATTTTAAAAGTCGGGCTTCGAGGTGCATCATGGGATACCTCCACGGACCTTCATGCAAAATTTCGAAGCTTGGGCAATTAGTAAATATGGGAATTTAATCGGAATCGGAACGCAATTAACAAAATTCGTCCGCCATATTGGCGCGGCCATTTTGAATTTATAAGTCCTGATCAAACATTCCTTAGTTTCTGTGGCCATTTTGAATTTCGAAAATCGGACTTCGAGGTGCATCATGGGAGACCCCGACGCAGCTTCATGCAAAATTTCAAAGCTCTGCGATGACTGGTACGTCCGCTATAGCGCACACATACATACATACACGCATCCATACATAAACTTTCTTTTATTAATATCGATAAAGAATAAAAACTTAAGTGACTTCATTTAGAAGATATGTAAGTATAAAATCCCGAAATTCTTCGTTTTTTTAGCATTTTTCTATAAAAAATGCATTATTAAACCTATTTTTTTTCTTGCTTTTCTGATGCACCAAACTACTTCCTAAAGTAGCTACAAAGACCAGAATGATCTTGGTCGTATACTTTCCTGATAGTGAGCTTTAATGGGAACAGGTAAAAAATTAAAAAAAAACCAAAAACGGGGATTTTATGTAAACAGCCCCTCCAATTACTTAATCCCAAGTGTTCAGGAGGAAGCACCTAAAAAAGGTAAAGAAATTAAAAAGAATAGAAAAATTCTATAAAATTCCAACAAGAAAGTCATCAGCCTAAAATTATTTAAAATAAAGATTTTATTACAACAAAAACAAAAAGACAGCAGCTGATTTTCAATATACTACTACTAACTACAAATTTCTCCTTTAATCCCTCATGGGACATAGGGCGGAAACAGTTGGCCTCCAACGGACTCTGTTTTGTGCGACAGCTCTCAGCTCTGACCAGGGTCTCCCAGTAGTTGCGGCCTCTGCTAATAAGGTTCTCCTCTACGTTGTTGTAGGTCTTCCGACTCGACGGGATCCTTTCGGCTTCCAATCAAGGGCCTGTGTGGCCTACCCAATTCCATTTCCTTCGCCTGATTTGGTCGTCTATCCTTTCTTGGCCGTCACGGCGCCATAGTTCTTCATTTGAAATTCCATGTTGCCAGCGGATTTTTAGAATACGACGTAGGCATCTGTTGATGTAAACTTGTAGGCGCCCCGTTATGAATTGGGTGACTTTCCATGTTTCGCAACCGTACAAAAGAACTGCCTTAACGTTGGAGTTGAACAGCCGCAATTTGGTGTTAATTGAAATCTCCGTCGATCTCCATATGTGAAACAGGCATGCATATGCGCTTCTTGCTTTAATTATTCTGGAACTGACGTCTTCTTCTGCACCGCCGTTTTCGGTAATAATACTACCGAGGTAACAGAATTTATATACCAGTTCACGACGTCACGATTATTCAGCGCTGTTCGTTCAATGGTGTTTGTATTTATCCGCACTTCTTTTGTTTTGGTCGTATTCAGCCTTAAGCCTGCTGGACTACTTTCTGTTGCCAAATTGTTTAACATATTTTTGAGGCCCTGGTATCTGTGGGCCAGCAAACAGATATACTATAACCCAGAAACTTTATTCCATTTAGACACAGAGAGACACAGTTTTACACTGTGTCCGACACAGAAGTGTTCCATCAACGACACAGCTAGACACAGCCGGGCACAACTAAGACAATGCTACCAACCCTCGCCAATTGAAATGTGATCGTTAATTTATAATTACAACAATACAAATACAAGCCCAGCATTTATAAGATCTCGGCTGATTAATTTAAAGAAATTATCAACATCAAATTTACGATTTACTTCTCAAACAAAAATAAAAACGAGGAAAGTGCGCCGTGGCGGATTTTTCATGAGCTTATGTGTTCCATTTGGGCTTATACAGAACAACACAGAGCGACACGCTGTGTCGGACACAATTGTCTTTCTGTGTCTAAATGGAAGGCACCCAATAACATTAATTCCCCACCAAATAATTCTATTGTGTCTGCTGCGAAAAAAAGAAGAAGAACAGAAGGAACGAGATTTTGATAGTAAGAAGTTGGATAACCTGGAATGGCGGCAAAAAAAGAAAGAAATAAAAACGCGGACGAAAAAAAAGAGAAATAGAAGTCTTTATACGTACATATATCATTGAGATCAATAAATTAGCTTACTTTACGATTAATTGTGTGTTTTACTGATTTCGTATAGTAGAGGAACGTTATGCCTGCACTACACATCGAAAGATACATCTGGGAGATGATCCACAGATGCATCCGGGAATAAATCCGCGAGCCGTCCACACGTCCGCGTATCAATCAGTCTGTGTTGATCATCGGAAGACGCAAGACATCAAAAAATGGATGTTGAGACAGTAGCGGCCGCTGCTATTTATTTATTTAGCACTTATCGCTATTACTTAAGTGTGAATCATTTTCAAAACAATACACTTCAAAACAATACACTTCAAAACAATACACCGACGCGTCCACCTGCATTCAAAATGCGCACAACACTGATGCGTCGGCAGATGTGTGGACACAAGCCTTGCGTTCGCTCTGACGTCTGGCTCAAAATCCGTCAAGAATGGATTCAGGACAGACGTATCTCCGGATGTTAAATATTGTCCGGAGACGAGCAAAAACCCCCTCTACACATCGGCGGATGTATCCAGGGCTGAGGCATCTTCCGATGTGTAGTGCAGGCATTAGGCATAAAAGGTGCATTATCTCGCAACCCGTCAAAACCACTCCGATTTTGATGATTTTTTTTAAAATGTCGGTAATTAAAAATACTTCAACCTCTACAATTCAAAAATTGACGCTGTTGTTGGTAAATATGTCAAAATTATAAAATATCAAAATTATTATAAATCAATTTTTTTTCTTAATATTCCTGCTAAAATTAAAATTAAAAATAAAATATATTTCTAAAATTTATGTATTACATTAACCAGTGTTTTAAAATCAAGATAATGCTGAAAAAAAGCTGCTAATTAAATTAAAAAGAAAAATTTGTAACTACTAATTCAGAACGTTTTTAATAATATGTACAATGCATGTTAAAAATACTTCTAATTATTTTCTACAATAACTTATTCTTCTATTTCATCATCAATACTATTTATGGTTATTATTCGTGGACAATTAGTGCAAGTATTGCCATTGCATTCTACGCAAGCTTGCGTGCAGAACAGCCAGGTCCGGATTAACAGTCTGTGGGGCTCTAAGCAGTGAATGATATGGGGCCCCATATTTTTTTGTTACTTAATTTTTTTGTTAATAATTTTTTTGTTTATAAATGTATAAGTGAGACAGAAATTTTTCTTCTATGATGTATATTTATTAAAAAAGCATAAATTAAACTAATTTCA
Source organism: Thereva nobilitata (assembly GCA_963855945.1). Taxonomy (NCBI): domain Eukaryota; kingdom Metazoa; phylum Arthropoda; class Insecta; order Diptera; family Therevidae; genus Thereva; species Thereva nobilitata. The sequence goes on along the minus strand of OY979694.1, from coordinate 86,712,384 downwards.
TTTTTTTCATTTATACAAAATTACATAAAACCGATCGCTTAAAAGTTAAACCTTCTTTTTCCTGCACTTTTGACGAGCAAACTCCTCGAAGAAACTAAACTTCTAGTTCATTTTTGGCCACAGATGTCACCTTTGTCCGATGTACCCCACATGAATTTGATAAAAATTCATTGGAAACATCAAAAATTGATTAATTACGAATAATCGCATTGATATAAAATCGAATTTAGAAGCTGGTAAACAGCTGTAAGCTGCTAAACGTAAAATATATTAGTAATAAACGAACTTTACCATGAACCGGATAAATACAATCAGCCATGTTTTTTGGGGTACATTTGACTGCAGCGCCACCAATAATCAAACGAAAATTGACAATACGGAGTTTTGTCTCCTTGTATAGCCTCCATGGATAGTGTGTTGCTCTAATAACATCACAAACTATCTTAAAATTATCAAAAATTGTAGAAAAAAAATTTGGTCCCAAATGGGTTATATTGTCAAAATTCATACGACGCGTAAAATCGGATTCAATTGACAGAAGAGCCAACGAACTTAGACGATCTTGTCGCATCGTCGTCCTCAGAGGATTTTTTTATCCATTTCAACTGCGAAAAAGTTCGTTCTCCCGAACAGTTTGTTATCATTAATGATGAAAATATTCTGAAGCAGATTTCCAAGGGAGGAAAGACTGTTTGAAGTTGGTCATTCACAATGAATTATAAAATTTGAAATTTGCACTAATATTTTTATATCTTTTCATTTTCAAACGAACGTACTGATGAAATTGAAATTCATCAGCGAGATTTGAATTTAAATCCTCAGGATACGATGCGACAAGCGACTTAACTTTTGAATGTTGTTGGTTGGTTCGTTGGTTAAATCCATGTTTAATAAAAATGAAAACTTGTCTGTCAGATTCTGATAAACTTCGCCTCTCGTTTTCATCTCGACTTGAAGAATGTCTCCGAGTACGTTTTCGATTAGCATTTCCTCTATAATCACCGTCGGGCAAAATTTCTTTAGACTTGTTTTCGAATTCTTCAAATCTTTCCCTGAGATTTTGTAAGTAAATAGTCAACGTTTTATACAAATCAGCGCAAACTTGCAAATTAAGTTCTGAACTCTGAAGGGCTTGTGATGAAATTGTTTCAAAATGTCATTCCACATCGTAACCATAAAAACAAACTCAAACTCTTGCATTTTTTTGCAATATTCATTGCTTCTTGTCTAGTTTCTCCTTTTTGATCCCTATCTTCTGAAATAGAATCTAACGCGTCGAGAATTTGAGAATACGAATTCAAAATTGCATCTGTGGCAACAGCGTGTGATTCCCACCGCGTGTTCGAGTTTCTTTAAAACTTTTTCATCCTTGATATGATCCGATCCACTCAGATAAATTCTCTTCATTTTTAATTATTCATCACACATTCTAACACTTTCAATGTCCTAATTCTTTTGTATTTAACAATTTTAAATTTGAACTTTTAAAAATGTTAAAGCAACTCCGGAGATGTAGCGTCTTCGCTTCTCAATTAGAACTAACTTACAGTCAACAAGGAACAAACATTTATACTTCATTTTTCTATTGTTTAAGCAAACAAAGACTCATTTCATGGAAATTAAGATGTTGTTTTGTTTAAAAATTTCTTTTTAAAATTAGAAAAAATTATTCGCCTGATCTTGGGGGCCCCAACTTTTCGGGGGCCCTAAGCAGCTGCTTAGTTTGCTTATGGGTTAATCCGGCCCTGAGAACAGCCCGGCTTTTCTGCACCCGCAATATCCGGTACAACCACATTTGCATCTACAGAATATTATTTTCAGTGTCTGCTCCGGAGCAGGTGGCTGGTGCATGGGGTTGGGTGTTAAGAAATTTTTAAACTTCCATCCCATTGAATTGGTGACAAATAATTACCTAGCCACAATTGCACTTGTAAATAAACTTTTTTGAGATGTTCCATCGCTGCATCTGCTGTACACGGTAAATTGGCCAATTGTGTACGAGCATCTTTTACTATTGTTTTTGTAAAATATTTATAGCGAAAAGATTTAAATCAACTTCAGATTTAGGAGCATTGTACATAAAAAGAATAGATTTAATACCAGCTTCATAAATAACTTCTGAATTTTGATTTGGTATCTTGAATAATTTCGCAGCTACCACAAGATTTTTTTGTTCTTCAAATTTTTGAGCGAATTTTATTTTTCCTTTATTATAAAATGATGATGTTGTATCACAACCGGTGAATGCATGTAAAAACAACACGTGGTTTTTACATTTTGGCATTTTGTTGAGGCTGGCAGACGAATAGACATTTTGTGGGATTGTGCCATTAGGGGGTTTCAAAAAATAAATTACTTTATTATCAGGAGTTAAAGCGATTAATATGACCAACACATCAATATCCTCAGCTACCACAACAACATCGGAGGATGAAGAATCGAGGGCTGTAGTAACGATTAATCTATCCGCATCGCGATCTGCTTGCTTAGTGCTAATTGTATTAATTGTTAAATGCGGCATTAACTTGTAAAAAAACCTAGCCTTATTATTTTCATTTGCGAGAAATTTATCTTGCGCAACTTTTAATTGTATGTCTTCTTCAAATGCATAGTTGTCCGAAGAATTTTTTAAAGCTCGACGTTTTCTTTCCGCTACTTTGGTAGTTTCAATTTCATAACCATCAAATACAACTATTATATTATTGCCATAGTGTCTCTTGAGAAATCTAACAACTTTCAAATATTGATGAGAATTTGTCATTAATTTGCCATTTAACGCGATGTAATAGCATACCACCTTCGATAATATAAGTATAGGTATTAATATCATTGACATTCTTCGAAGATTCTTCGAACAATTTGTAAAAAGTAGACTTCTGCGTTTTTCTCATGCCTCCATCATCATACAAAGATAGTGGGTAAGGAGCCAATTCATATTTCATATATTCCTGCAATCAAGAGTCTGTTTTTTTAAAACGCTTCTACGTTGAAAAAGTAAGAGAGGTCACTGATTACGAATATGATGTTTAAAATTCAAAATGACGGATCCAAAATGGCGGGTTGACGAAACATTTTCTAGCGTTTGCGTATTTATAACGTACCTTGATACATGTTTTCGACACAGCAGTAGGTACTGCTAACGCCACTTGCAAGGGCGAATTAAACGTTTTTGGTAGAATCGCAGTTATAATAGCTTCAATTATAGAATTTTATTTTAGCACGATTTTTAAAGAATTCTCATTTTTTACAAAATCATGTTATAAACAATGGTTCAAGAATTATGTAAAATATCAAAGCAAGCCTACATAAAGAGACACCAGTGACACTTTTTTATGTGTTTAAAGGTAAATTCTACTCTATTTTACACGATCTTCAAAGAACTTTTCACAAGATAATGATACAAACAATGCTTAACGAATTATTTAAAAATTGTAAAAAAGCACATATTGAAAGGTACAGATCTCAGCTACAACCTCTATAAATTTAGAAAATTAATAAGAGTTTTTTCGTTTAATAACAGACGGTTAATTGCACTAAAAAATTGCATATTTTTAAGGAATAATCATTTGATTGTTACTATTTCATAAATAAATCGTTAAAATTTATATTTTTTGATAAAATAAACTATTATATTGTAAAGTATGGGTTTTCAGCTATAAACTGACCACCTACTAAATATCATAAAGTATTTTGCACCTATTGTTATTTATTATTGATTGAAATTACGCATGGAAATAATAAAATGCTGGTTTTCGCGAAATTCGTGAAATAAAAGGTCCGCATTGAAAAGCACGATTTTTTTAATTTTTTTCAATTCATACATCCTAATTATGACCATTTCAGGAAACCAATCCACAAATTAAGTTTAAAAATAATTTTGCTTTTTAACAATTTGCAGAAGATTTACTGAAGCAAGTGATATTTTGCCAATTATTAGTTAATAATAATTGTTTAAATATGTTTTTTATCATTTAAATACATGGATCGAGTAAGCGCAGTATTTTTCTTCAATAAGTTTTTTTGCATTTGCTTTTACCAATCAAAAGTTTTATCCATTTTTGTACGGGGCGCGTCTCATTTTTTGCTCCTACACACATAATGAAGCTATGTATTAGACCTTTATTAACAAATTTGCATCTCCCAGGGATTTGAAATAGTAACCGCAATTCATGCAATGGCCAATGGTAAAGCAGCTGGAAAAGATGGCATCCCGCCAGAATTGTTGAAAGCCGACTCAAGCCTCATAGCTGATGCGCTACAGCCAATCCTGGAAATAGCATGGAACACCTGTACCTTTCCGGAGGATTGGACGGAAGGTATCATAGTCAAAATACCAAAAAAGGGGGACCTAACAATATGTGACAACTGGAGAGGCATCTGTCTATTATCTACTGTGGGCAAAATCTTGTCCCACATATTACTATCAAGGATAAGAGAGGCAGTAGATCGAACGCTTAGAAGACAGCAGGCTGGATTCAGAAAAGGCCGCTCCTGCATAGACCACATTAACACCTTGAGAATCATAGTGGAGCAGTCTACTGAATTCCGATCCCCCCTTTACCTTGCTTTCGTAGACTATGAGAAAGCGTTCGACTCGGTTAATAGGAGCTTTATATGGCGAGCTCTTCGGCAACGTGGACTGCCGGATAAAATAATAGAATTGATAAAAGCTCTATACAACAATTCCAAATGCAGAGTTCTTCACAATGGAAAACTCTCCGACAGCTTTGAAGTGAGCTCAGGAGTACGGCAAGGATGCCTACTTTCGCCATTACTATTTCTTATAGTAATAAACGACATCCTTGTCAGCGCTCTAGATACTAGAACAGGTGGCATACAATGGGGATTGTTAGACCGCCTTAAGGACCTCGACTACGCGGATGATATCTGTTTGCTGGCCCACAGACACCAGGACCTCAGAAACATGTTAAACAATTTGGCAACAGAAAGTAGTTCAGCAGGCTTAAGGTTAAATCCGACTAAAACCAAAGAAATGCGGATAAATGCAAACACCCTTGAACCAACAGCGCTAAATAACCGTGACGTGGAACTGGTAGATAAATTCTGTTACCTCGGTAGTATTATTACCGAAAACGGCGGTACAGAAGAAGACGTCAGTTCCAGAATAAATAAAGCAAGAAGCGCATATGCATGCCTGTTTCACATATGGAGATCGACGGAGATCTCAATTAACACCAAATTGCGGCTGTTCAACTCCAACGTTAAGGCAGTTCTTTTGTACGGTTGCGAAACATGGAAAGTCACCCAATTCATCACAGGGCGCCTACAAGTTTTCATCAACAGATGCCTACGTCGTATCCTAAAAATCCGCTGGCAAGATAGAATTTCAAATGAAGAACTATGGCGCCGTGCCGGCCAAGAAAGGATAGACGACCAAATCAGGCGAAGGAAATGGAATTGGATTGGCCACACCTTGCGACGCGAAAACGAGAATCTAGCCAAACAGGCCCTCGACTGGAATCCGCAAGGAACCCGTCGAGTCGGAAGACCTAGAACAACGTGGAGGAGAACCCTATTAGCAGAGGCCGCAACAACCGGGAGATCCTGGTCAGAGCTGAGAGCTGTCGCGCAAAACAGAGTCCGCTGGAGGGCAACTGTTTCCGCCCTATGTCCCATGAGGGATTAAAGGAGCAATTAGATTAGATTAGGGATTTGATCGTACGAAAAAGTTTCTTAGACATTATTTTCGTAAAATTTCGTCCTCTTTCGAATGGCGTTATCAATTTGTTCGGAAAAATTATATTTTAAAAGCTATTCGCGAAAAACCATAATTTAACACTTCTTTTGTATCATAACTATTGCAGCGTCAATTTTTGAATTGTAGAGGTTGAAGTGTTTTTCATTACCTATATTTAAAAAAAAATCATCAAAATCGGAGTAGTTTTGACCGGTTCCGAGATAAAAGTGTAACGCTCCTCCACTAGTAGGTCCAAGAACGAGGATTGAATTCGTAAGATTTATTGTTGAGTAACTAACAAAATCAGAAGTGGAATAATAGGTCTGTTCCCGTACCAGCAGAAAGCACAGAATCTGTCAGTTGCTTCGAATTACTTAACAGAATTCTGCTCCCGTACTTTTACTGCAGCCGCCATACTCATTTCCCCACCCACCCTGCAGTAAGAAGCAGAAACCTGCAGTAGCTACAAGCTGCTGTAACCTGCTGCAGCTTAGATATTTGAAATATGGCAATGTCAGAACTGTCATTCCCGTGTTAAAACTGCAGAAACCTGCAGAAACATGTTCCTGTACTTTCCGTACTTCATCCCCACCTCTCAATAAGCAACTTGCAGTAAAGCTGCTGACAGAAACAGGCGCAAACGCCGTGCGGGCAGTGACAGAGAGAGTAGAAGTAGTGTATTCAAATGCGCACTAACGAAATGCTGTTTTACGCTATGCACACACCGCCCAAGTTGCTTTACTTTCTACTCTTTACGCGTTGCCGCCCCGTCCCAGTAGAACCCGTAACAACTTCCAGAAACGATGCTGGAACTACTTCTCTGGATTCATAACTACTTCCAACTCATTACCAGCCAATGTAATTTCTGCATTACATTTTACATGGAGTGGAGTGGCTTAACTTTAGCCTTACAAAGAATTAGTACCAGAAATAATGCTCTTTGAACTAGTTGTGTATACTGTGAAAAGTAAGTGTTTACATTTTGCATAAAACGAAGCGCTTCCTTCATCACTTTAAAGTAGAAATGTGGTAATATATGTTTTTCAATTAGAAAATTCGAATTTCAGTGGGAGAAATGGAATAAAATAATAGGAATTATACATTTTGGCAAAGGCAATTATTTATTTATAGTTAAACAATAAAATTATTGTTCAATCAATATAGTTATAAATAAATTGCATAATTTTAAAAAATATTTCATTTCGCTGCAGATTACAAAAACAAAATATTAAAAGAAAAAACAAAAGTACATTTCAGTCTTATTAAGATGTTTTATTTTAAATTGAAACGTTCTTCTTTTTTGCAACGCAGACAGATTTAAAATATTTATTTTTATAGTTTCGGAAGGATCGTCTAATTGTTGCTTCATAATTTACACTTCCCTCCAAAGCTCCTAAAAAACATTTAATGTTATACTATAGTATATGTATTTACCTTTAAAAATATTGTTGACTTGTTTAAATTCCTTAAAAGACTTTTTTTCATGTGTTCCATCGTAATTGCATTGTAAGATAACTTCTCTCCCTAGAAGTTGCTCGATGTTCTTTTTAAAACCTCCATGTTTTATTATATATTTCACAGCCTCAATCTAATAGTGTAAAGCAAAATTTATGATATATAATCTTCGTTTTAAAATTATTTTGTATTTAATGCATATTATTAAAAAAGAAAAGCACTTACATAAGTGGGAATTTGCTCCTCCGTTACCGAATTTTCAAAAACTTGTAGGTCTTCATATGTTAATATTGGAAATTTTTGACAATACAATTTCTTTTCCTCATCGAATTGTGCTAGTTTTTTTAGAATTACGGTTTGTGTAGATAAGGTATCAGCAATTATACCATGTAGTTTATTAATGTGTTCTAAATGAATAGAGTTTCATTTATTAAAAGAAACTGTGTCAATATAATCATCGCTAATACAGGATTACATACCTTTAAATTGTTCAAATTTTTCGTCAATATATTTTTTAATGTCATTGTCATTTCCTTTGTTTAAACATGCAAATATTGAAGTGAAGGCATTACATGAAACATACAAAAATATGTTAGTATAAAAATGCTTACTTTGAAGAAGACTTTCGCCTATCATCGCATTGCATCTTCGTATTTTTGCTGGCGGTTCCATGAAGTTCGAAATGGATTGTAAAGGTGTCTTTTCCATTTCGATTAAAATTCTTATTATATCTAAAAGCAATTATGAAGTAAAGGAATTAGCAAAATTTTTTCATTGTAAGGAAGGCGCATTAGCTTGCAGTATATCTGATCAAGGGGATATTTTTCTTCTAAGTTGTACGAAATTGGGTCAGTAATGAATATTCCCAATGCGGACATAGAAGATACCGGCTCATTAAAAAAAATCTAAGCTGCTTAATTTTTTCCCAATGATAAATTTTCCGTCATCTTCAATAAATCCAACTATTTGAATGGGTTGATTTGGATATATAGAACAGTAGTTATCAGGACTTTTTGCGCTAAGGAAATATTCGTGAGAACTGTAGCTTAGGATTTGGAACTGTAGTTGAGGATTTCTTGAAACCTTTGTAAACTTTCTCCGCAACTAAGTTTTCATGTTTTAATTTGTTATGCAATTGTTGAAGAATTTTCGACGGTTTTTTTACATATCGTTTTAAAATCTGCATATAACTTTCAAAGGGGTATGCACTAAAGCTTGTCGCTATTCCAAAATTTTTAACACATTCTGTTAAGTGTAACAAATTGTGAACGTTATACGTTACACTATTTTCACCATAAACTATTGGAAAATTTTCAACAAATGATTTCAAGAGAGATATTATTCTGGAAATTTCGAGGACATAAAAGCAATCTACAAGCGCAATGGAGTAATAAAAAATGATAGTAGAAATCTTCATGAACATGGTCTTTCAAAACTACAATTCCTGTTTAAAGTAAAAATTGCCTAAACTCCGTCGCTTTCCATTTTGAGAGATCCTCGAAACTTCTAGGCTGTCGTAAAAATTCTTTTGGTATAAACTTCCTTAATGTTAGCAAGTGATGAGACATAGTTTCTTTTTTTCCTGTTGATATTGTATAAACTGTCTTATTACTAATCAATCGGCAAAATATTTTTCTTGTTATGCCTAAATCAACCAAGTGCATGATGTCCAATGGCAATTGCGATGCATGAATTCCAAGCAATTCTAGCGGAGTGTGATTTGTCTTATAGTAATTTCTATGTATGACTAACTGCCTTCTTTCAAAAATATCTTCATTTGTAATGATTTCCCCACATTGGGTACTAAATGTTACAACCCCATTTATTTTAATACCTTGCTGCTTACACCTGATGCACCCATTTAAAGAAGTGTGGCCCATTGTACCGGTCATAAACGCTTTTGCCGGAGCGTCACAGATAAAAGCCCGTATTTTAAATGGTATTATTTTATCACACCATTGATAACCATTTAATAATAAGTCCTTCGCTTCATTTACAAAGTCATGTAAATAATTTTCTAACATATCAGGTTTTCTTTCACCGGCATAAACTCCAATTACAAAAACTTTTAGTGTTGGGATATTAAGGATTTTCCCGAGAATTTGCCACAAATTTAGTCTGGAACTTTTATAAATCGGTAACCCATCTACACCAACATCCAAAATAATTTCATTAAAGCAGCAAATTATATCTGTAATTTTTTCAAACTGAGCTTTAATACCATAATGAAAGTACTTTCCCGGTGATACTGTTCTTTTTACAACTTTTTTATAAGTGGGCAAAAGTGATTTTACTTGAGTTGGAACATCTAAATTTTTCGAATGTAAAACTTTCAATAAAGCCTCAACGCATTCACGAGAAGGACGGTATTTTATATACCAATCTTTAAGTCTTTCTTTTAATGATTTGTCTTTATTCTCGTTTTCTACTGAAGGTACAAATTCAACAAATTCTGGTTCGTCAAGGTTTTCTGGTTCGTAAAGGTTCTCAGAGGTTGAAGGTAATTTTTTCCTCATAGACTCCCTTTCTTTCTTTATTAAACGCCTTAAATTACGTTTACTCATCCCTTTAGCACTCATTCTTGTAAAACGTTAAAAATATCGTATTCAAATTTCAAAATTATAGCAAATTATACTTACTTTTTCTTCACAAAATTTTTCTTCACAAAATTTTTCTTCACAAAATTTTTCTTCACTTCACTTGTTGAAATTCTCTTTTTGAATGACGAAATACTGTGCCACACGAATTTCATAACTTTGAATTTCACAATCTGGCCGATTTCAGCCAATGAAAAGAAAAGCTTTATAAATTCATTTCTGAAAGAATAACTAACTACTTACCAACTCCATTACTATTTTGCGAAAGTAATGCAGTAGGTAACTAGTTCTTTTGATTACTTACAAATATTCAAATTTTCTATGGGAAGTAATGCAGCCTAGTAAAACAGGCACTAGTTCTAGAACCAATGCTTACGGTAACCAGTTTCCAATTTCCCTAGGTAGTGTCAAGAGATGTTTTTGTGTTTTGAGCAAAGCCTTCTACATTTACAAGCCATGCCCCAGGTATGTGCATGTATGTGTATGAAGAGCCAAAATTGTGGAATTAACATTGCCGAAGCCGTACGGAACAATTTTTTAACTTTGTTTTTGCACTTAAAAGTGGTAAAATAATGTATATTATCACTTTTTGGTGCACATGGATTATCAGTGATTAGTGCTTTAGTGATTGAATAAAAAAAATTAAAAAGAAGTGAGTGATTAAGTGTATTTTAAGAGTGTTAATTGATTAGGTGACCATTTTTGTTTACATTCGCGGTGGTTTTTTCGGGTTAATTTAGGGAAAAAATTTTGAATTTGTGTAGTAATATAATAAAAAGTGCTTTTTAAGTGATTAAAGATTATTATAGAATAGTTATTAAAAACATTAGTGCAGAAAAATGTGAAGGAAAAGTGAAAAAGTTATTGTTATTCATTTTGTGTGGTAGTACTTGCACTTATGTTTTTAATAACTCTTCTATAATAATTTTTAACTGCTTTAAATTCACTTTAAATTCCATTACTACACAAATTCAACATTTTTTCCCTAAATTAACACGAAAAAACCACCGCAAATGTAAACAAAAACGTCACCTAATCAATTAACACTCTTAAAATACACTTAACCACTAATTTTTTTTTAATTTATGGAGTCAGATCACTAAATAACTTATCACTGATAATCCGTGTGCACTAAAAAGTGATAAAATACATTATTTTACCACTTTTTATTCCAAAAACTAAGTTAAAAAATTGCTTTTCTCACCGCTAAATTGAAGTCCATTCTGACTGAAGTCCATTCTGACAGATAAATTGAATAGCCATTTTCTTTGAATGGGAGTGTGAGATTTCGTAGTGCATGGCTTGTAAATGTAGAAGGCTTTGGTTTTGAGTCGTGTTTTGATGGTGGTGGGCATATGTTTGGAGTAGTGTGTTGGTGTTGGGTGGGATAGCAAATTTGTTGGATTTTATATTTAATGAAAATCTTTATTTTTCCAAATTGGGGTAATTAAATTAGCACCTAAAACAAAGACAAGTCCTGTAGGATAGAAAAAATTTATGTAAATCATTCAGGTTTTTCAATTTTTTTCCTATCACGTCCACTTGTCACTTTTGATTTCGTTGTTGTGTTCAAAGTCGGAGCGCGCCGCCGACACCGCAACATCATGTCAGTGAAAAGTCGCCACATACCGCGAAGCCAATGTCCGCACCGCCTTTGCGCCTGTTTCTGTCAGTAGCTTAAGGGGTTATATCTATGTGACGGTCAAAAATCAAAGCTTTTTTCAGGATTTTTTTTTGCATTGATTTTGTGAAAAAGGTGTTACAAATAATATACCAATCGATAAGACAACTCTTCAAGAGTACAAAAAAAAATTTTTATACGAAATTTAAAACAAAATGGCGGCTGTAGATCATGGTAACGTATGTAGTATTTTCAAAAGGTGTTCCGCGGCCGGACACATTACGCAGCCCCATTAGCATCTGGAACAATAAAAATTTTCTTTCATTATCTTCATGAGTTTTGCTAGTGAAGTACCCACGATTATATTTTTAGAATTTTTTTTCGCAAAATAGCGGCGGTTTAAAAAAAAAATCGTTTTTTTGACGAAAAAAATCGATTTAAATTGTTTATAATTTTTTTTCTTGTTAACCAATCGCAAAAATCGTGTGTACTTCACTAGATAATCATATTAAGAAGCTACAGTTAAAATTTCAAGTCAATCGGATGAAAACTGACGGAGTTTGGTGTCCGGCCGATTTCACAAACATGGTTTCGAGAAAAACGCGTTTGAAGTTTTAAAACGTTGTAGATCTGTGAAATTTCAATTATTTCCTACATGGGGATGGGGGCCTAAAGAGTGTATAATATGTGCTATATAGTATACAGTGACATCTATACTTCAATTTAGAAGTCCATTATCTATGATCGATAAGTAATAATTTAATTTACGACCGCCGAATTCAAAAAATCAAGAACCGCTGAAAAGAGCAAATTTTACGTTTTTCGAGCGTTGGAGTTGCTTCAGAAAATTAATTCTCAAAAATTATCTGAAGTATATTAGTATTTGGACTTTTTTTATTCCAATTCTAGGGATGTTTTGGCATACTTTTAGCCAATAAAAAAAAAATCGAAAAAAATTTTTTTTCACATAGATATAACCCCTTAAGTGGCAGAATGCAGAAAGTACGGGAACAAACCTAATATCTCACATAACCTCAAAAATAAAGTCGAGGCTTCGTGTCTGTCGAGAACTGATAGTTGAGTTACCATAAGAGAAGGAGTCTCTACAGATGTCCAAGAGTGATTCTGAGGCGGAAAAAGAATCTTCAGCGAGGGACACAGAAGTGTATGATACCACAGTGAGTAAGTGCAGCTTGAATGACAACACATTAGAAGACGCAAATATGGGTGAGCCGCTAGAACGACTTTTTGAGATGATGATGGCAGAGAATCGACGCAGAGATGAGGAGGCTAATCGGCGAGCAGAAGCCTTAAACGCGATAAAAAGCAGAGTGTTAGACCAAAACCCTAATCTAAATCCGAGAGAGCAAAACAATTCTCAGGAAACATATCAGGTGATGCCTGACTTAAGTAAAAATAGTAAAGATTTCCATGGTGATAAAGCTCCGACTGAAGCGTCCGAATGGATTAAAAACTTAGAAAGCATGCGAGTGTTACACAGATGGCCTGATGGTTTTATTTTGGAAGCAGCATGCACACATTTGAGATATGGAGCTTATCACTGGTTGCAAACAAAAATCACTGACCTAAACACTTGGGAATTATTTAAAGCAGCTTTTGAAAAAACTTATGTTGGCAAGGAAGATCAAACTACGAAGTGGATTAGAATGACAAATCGTTGTCAAAAGAAAACAGAAGACACAAGTGCGGCACTTCGGAAGTGCCTGCTTTCACGAAAAGGTTAAAATGTGTCAAGATCTACAACTGTCAGTTGATGAAACGAAAAAACAAGTGTTGTTTGGATTATGGTCAAAGGAACCAGGTATAGCGTTAGCAACTAAAGATTACAAAGATATAGACTATCCTTTTCATGATATCTTGAGTATTGAGCAGCTAAATAATCACCGTGTGGAAATGATAAGGTCAAATAGGAATAATGAAGCTGTAAACAGTAAATTTTCATCCAACAACGGAAAAACAGAGGTTAAGAAGTCAAATTAATTCTTGAAGAATTCCAATATGGAAAACAGTTTATCGTTTACAAGCCAATCAACTTCGCTTAATTCGCAAGGAAGGAAAAGGTCACCAGTAAGAAATCAGAGCAGTGAATTTAAATGCTACAATTGTCAACAATTCGGGCATCTAGCTAAAGATTGTCCTAATCCGAAAAGTGAAATGAAGTGTCGACTTTGTTATGAGGTAGGGCACATCCAAAGAAATTGTCCAAAGAAATCAAATAGTGTAAATGCAATTCACAGCAAGAACGTAAACAATCTACAAAAATTTTTGAAAAAAATTTTATTTAAAGACGTTGCTTATTGCTTTTATTGATATGGGAAGTTCAGAGTGTACCATTAAGATGTCAATTGCAAATGAAAATAAATTTAAGATTGTAAATGATGAAATGAGATTGCATGGTTGGGGATCATCTTAAAACACTACCATATCTCCTCGCTGGGTCGAAGCAACTATAATAGTTGATGTGAAAGCTGAGAAAATTAAAGTGCGAGTAATACCTGATGATGCTCAAGCGCTAGATGTAATTATTGGACGTTCTTACACTGAGTTGCCTCATGTAAATTATTGTAAGCAAGGTAATGTTTTAAAATTTTATGAGTGCAATAATCAAGATCCGTTTGCTAAAATGACTATGTTGGGATAAAGATAAAACAAGCACTTCAGTAAACGTAAATTGTGATAAATATGTGAAGGGTGAATCAATTGATATAGTTACTGCCGTAAAAGAATAAGAAATATGTAAGTGGCCTTAATAAACCCAACAAAAGATGAGATAAAAATTTGTAAAGGTGACAATATTGAATGTGAAGGTGTATACGTCATCCAAGATCAGCCTGAAGAGAATGATACGTCGAAGGTGGCGAGTGTGTCATGTCCTATTACTTTGAGTGAAGTGATGGTAGATTCTGAAGCCCCAGAAGAAGCTAAATCACAGTTAGTAGCCTTGTTAAATGAACATCGTGATTGTATTGCTATGAATATTCTTGAAATGGGGTGAACAAACCGACTTGATATGGACATCAAAACACGAGAAGACAGTCAATCCTTTCAATGTAAACCTTATCGTGTCAGTGAAAAGGAACGTGAACAGATACGTCAGATAGTTGGTGATTGCAAAAATGCCGGGATCTACTGAAACGAGTTCACCATATGCTAGTCCAATAATTTTAGTACCAAAGAAAACGGGTGATGCAAGACTCGTTGTTGACTTTAGACGACTGAATAAGGATGCACTACCTTACAATCAACCATCGACTAATTTGGATGACCACATTGAATTATTAAGCGGATGTGAAATGTTTGCCGTAATAGATCTCTTTAAGGGATACCTACAAGTGCCTTTGAAGAAAGAAGCATGTGAAAGACAGCCTTCGTAACGCCCGATAAAACTGGTGAATTCAAGAGAATGGTCTTCGGTTTATTAAATTCATCAAGACATTTTGCGCGTCTGATGAACATAGTGTTGGGAAATTTACGTCGAGAAAGGGTGGTGATATTTTATCAAGATGATATAATAGTGCCAGCAAAAAATTGGAAGGATTTATTAAGTAAACTGAGATTAGTGTTTCGAGAACTGCGTGAAGCTCAATTAACTATATATAAAACTGAATGTTTGTCTGTATGTCTGTCTGTACGCAATAGGCTCCTACACCGTGCAACCGATCTTAATGAAATTTTAACCATATGCTATTTACATTAAAAGAAAGAACATAGGCTATTCTATTACTTTCGAAGGCCACTCCTAGATGGCGCTGTCATGAAGAGCTTTGGTGAAAATCATCAGCTTTGAATTTTTGCATGAAGGTCCGTGGGGTCTCCTATGATGCACCTCGAAGCGCGATTTTCGAAATTCAAATGGCCGCCGAAATATGACCGAAATTCAAAATTGCCGCATTGGTTGAATTTGCCAATTTTATTCCGATTCCAATGAAAGTGGGTATCTAGGAGTTTTTAAGGTCGCAAATAACGAATTTGCGGTCAAAACTTATAAATTCAAAATGGCCGACGAATTTGCAAATTGTGTTCCGATTCCAAAGAAAATCTGTATCTGAGGTTTTTTAAGGTAGCAAATAACGAATTTATGATCAAAATTTAAATTCAAAATGGCCTCACCAATATGGCCGACGAGTTTGCGAATTGTATTCCGATTCCAATTAAAATCGGTATATGGGAGTTTTTAAGGTAGTAAATAACGAATTTATAATCAAAACTTATTCAAAACTGTTGGGCCAATATGGCGGAAGAATTTTGCCAAATAAGTGTCATTTCCCCGTTAGCTGTATGCATGTAGGTTGTTCAAGAATTGGAAGATCGGAAAATCTTGACATTCTAGCTAGAAATGGAAAAAACATTGAATATAGTGTATCCTGAAGCTCTCTAAGCAATCGGTTCAGAATTGATTAACAAGGTTTTTTTTGGAAAGATGGTAAGGAGAAACGGAAATGTGGGATGATTTATGTATAATGGATAAGAAGGAAAGAAACACACCACCTCTGAATTTTTACGTATAAGCCTAGGATTCTGCAATACGGGAAGAGGCTGGCATAAATAAAACCTGAGTTAGTAACATTGCAGATGAGAACCCAGGGGCCAAGCAATTGCAAGACATGTAATTTGTAGCGTAGAATGTCCATCGCTGTCAAAAGTCCATTTCTAAATATGAAATTAGTGATATAATCCTTTTATTTTTTTTCTTTCAGGATGTAATAAAATTTGTTGATTATTGAGTGTTTAGTTTAACTAAAAGTCCATACGAATGCCTGCCTCCCCCAAAAACAGATTATAGCATGGATAACACTGTGGATATGACATATTCTCTTGGGATTATACTATTACTACGTTTATAAGCGGAGTTTCACTCCCGTATCGTCAATCCGAAGTGAAACTCCCGACGCGTTTATGAGCAATGGGAGTGAAAATCCAAAATACTTTCTGGTTTGAGATGACAGTTCCGAACTCAAATTTAAAATGGAAACAAACACAAATATAAACCCAATGTTTAATTTAATGTGTTTAAAAAAATCTATAACAGCAAAATAAAACACAGCTGCTTCTTCACTAAGTTTTTTTCCTTCTAAAAAAAATTAAAAATTAAGCCCCGGTCATCTCACTCCCAGTCAGCGTTTATAAGCATACCATAAACCGGGAGCGAAGTTTCACTCCGGCTTTTTCTTGCGGAGCGAAAGTCCAGGTTCTGGATTTTCACTCCCCGTTTATAAGCGGTGTTTCACTCCGGATCGAAACTTTCATCCGGAGAGAAACTCCGCTTATAAACATGGTATATGTGTCTAATAGTTGCTGGCAAAAGCCTTATTTTTAAATAGTCTCACTAATATCTATTTTTGGTGGGTGGTTATCTTTTTAAGGATATTCGTGTGTTTATTTTACCAGAAAGAAAAATAGCTTAATTACGAGCCACGCCGACAAAAAATATTGTCTACCACAGAGCTTTACTAGTGGCGGCTCGTCTTTAGGGGCTAGTGGGGCTTAGCCCCACCAGAAATTATCGAAAAAATCATATTCACACATTTTTTATTTAATTTCCATTTTACAAAAAAGCAACGCAAATTTTCTTTGCAATTTATTACAATTTCTAAAAAAAAATTCAAAATAATACTCCACAAAAAAATTCGAAGTAGAACTTCATAGTGCCTGTTCACACAGGTCGCTTTGAGGCGCGACAAAGCGAACGAAAAAGCGAATATTTGTTTACACGTTTCGCTTTGTGTCCAGTCGTTTTTATGACAGGTGGAACATACGGTACGGAAACAAAGTTTGTGATTTTCATAAAAGTGACATACATTTTTATAAACTGTGATTACCTGAATATAATTAATTTTAGTAAAAAATCTGTGCAACAAAACTGAAGCCTGAAAATTGTCCTATCGCACGTTTGCTCCCAATACGGGTGAAACGAAAATAAAATGGAACAGTAAGGTGATACAAAATGAAATTGAAACAGTCAGCTGGTCAGAAAAGCGAACGTGAGTCGCTTTCAAATCGAGACGCACTTCCTTCCCACCCGAACGCTCCCGCACCTGTAAATTTCGTGTTGAAAGGTCGCGGTGACCACCCGTGTGAACAGGCACATAGGAAAGGTATAAAAAAAGGGCAAATAAAAAAAATAAAAAAACTCTCAACTCTCTCTATCAAAATAATCTGGGCGAATCATAATTCCATACCCATTTACAGAAGCAGATCTAATTTCTTTAAAGTGTTTAAAGTCATATGCTTTCACATATGTCAACGCATAACACAGCCGCATATGTGTTTACACTGTCATTGCTCTCGTTTTTGACTTAACCTATAGGCCCCCATCCACGGTCAAACAAATCATCAAACCAATTTTCGACAAACAACGCACACATTTATGCTTTGACTTTTGTTGGCCATCAACGAGGGAAACTTTCTTCAAACATCCCGAGCGACAATTCCTGTAAACAAAACGAACTTTCATATGCTTTACATGGCACACATAAAAAATCCACACACACATTTAAGCTGTTTGAAGGAAATATTAAACCAGACGAATATTTTCTTCAAACAGCGGCCAACTTCGAAAACTTGTATTTTATACACGCACACTTAGAATTTTTTCGATGTTGGCCACAAATTTGATGGTTTGTTTGACCGTGGATGGGGGCCTTATGTGAAGTCATATGACTTTCTCAGATAGTTGTTTGTTTTTATATTTTTTTTGTTATTTTAAGATATTAGTTATTTTTATTTAAAATCTTTTCATAACAAAAATAACCAAATATCCTGTTCTAATGTTTGGTTATTGGTTAGGAACTTTTAAAGATGCTTTTAAAGATTTACCAAGACTACTTTCAAAAGCCTGCAACAAAAGTTGAAAGTGAGGGGTTGTTAAATAAGTTCAACTCACGAGAAACTCCTATTATGATTGCATTTTGGAACGAAATATTAGAGATCATAGATAAAACAATATGTATATCACTTCAAAAAGTAGCTACTAGAGTCCGTACCAAAAGAGATGATGTATCTCAAAAGTGGCAGTTCCCATCGTCGTGGGCACATGCTAAGGGGGGTGTAGTTGCGTCGCAACATATCTTATCAATTTGCGCAATTTGTGTGGTTTTCATTTCCCCACATGCGCGAAGATACCTCACTCTACAATTCAAAGCATTGTTGAACAGGGTGGTCACTTTCTGGAAAACCTGGAAAAGTCAGCGAATTTAAGAAATATGGAAAAGTCAGGGTATTTTCATCCAAATCATGGAATTCTTTCATCCATAATATACAACGCATCTAAAATTTCGAGGAAATCGAGGAAATTTTGCGAAAAGGCGAAAAGTTACCTAGCGCAATGCCGAAGAACTCGAAATAGTGTTGTTGAAATTATCGGAATTCCATTGCACTGGAAATTAGTCAATAAAAATGTAGAATGAAAAGAAATTGCTTAATATAGTACTACGTTTCTGGAATTCTAAAAATAATTAAGTCTGTACTAGATTATCATTTCTGTCCTATACAATTCGACCGCAGCTAACTTGATGAGATCCTTTATGAAGCCTAGAAAATATCATGCCCTTTCAAATCTACTACAAATTGGAAAGGGCGAACCAAATGTCAACTAGACATGTTTTAAAGAAATAAAATAATTATCGTTAGGAAAGATTCCTACGTTGTAGATGAAATTGTACCTCATACCGATCCATATGGGATCTGATTAGCAGTTAGTTGATAACTAACTATCCCCAAACTATTCCAAAAACCCATGTATGATAAGATATCCCCTCTAATCGACCATCTCAAACCCCATGGTCCTAATTTCCGAACTTCTTTGTGGAATGGACAGCGGGATGCTATTTATACTGACTTCCCGAGTAAAAATAAATGATGGCCTTACAACGGGCAAATGCTGACTGTGATTGAAACATAGTCCTCGGCCATAACAGAAGGCTCGTTGCAGGACAGTACGGCCGTACAGGGGGCGATTGACGGTGAAGCAACGGCCTTACAGTTCCAATAACGGCCATACGACGGTGGTACGGCGGCCGTATGGTTGCTATTACGGGTGTACGACGGTGGTACAGTGGCAGCAACGTGGATATTCGTCCTCCTATAAGAAAATATATTTCACTGCAATTAAATGTTTGATTTTTTTTCGATTGTGTTTTTTTTTTCAAGCCGTTAAATAACAAAATTTCCCACTAAAATATAAATCAACACGCACCATACACTTCACGTACAGCAAACCGACGACTGGCGAGCTCTTTTCTCTTGTGCATCGATATCTTTAAGTAGGATAAATCGAAAGAACCATTGTACATAACGAAAATGATGAAGTTCCCATAAAACACATTCAACAATACATTTGGTGCAGATTCTTTTTTTTGCTCAAATTTCCCGTCGAATGCCCGTTTCTACAGCTCAGTACTTGGCCTTTTAAATCTTTTGGTAAGATTTGGCCGTAGGTATGTGCTCCCATTAAAAATGGTTAAAAACTCTACGGCCATTATATGCCCCTTAAAAAGCGAAGCGGCCGGTGCTCGCCCTTTATAAGGCCGTTTTTATTTTTACTCGGGTTCAGCAAAGCCTTTGATAATGTAGAGGTAGACCATCATACTAAAAGCTTAAAATTTGGAATATCAGATTCGGTCCTTGAATGGATAAGATCATATCTCTACGCGAAGGTCACATGTTATCAGATTCCGAGCATTCCTTTCCTCAGGGTAGTCATCTGGGCCCTCTTCTATTCAATATATACAATTTATTTCTAGTTTCATGACATGTACAATGTAAAGTCTAGAAAAATATCAAATATTGTCTGGAGAACCTGGAAAAGTCAAGGAAATTAGGTCTTAAGAAAAAGTGACCACCTTGTTAATTATACTCTTCTTTAGAAAAGTTTGTACAGTCGAAACGAAATACAGAGTCATTTAGCTTTTATAAATCTGAAGATATAAAATTGTGGTGAGTACAAACGACGAAAATACGTTAGAAGAGAACTTAAATTTGATGCCAATAACGAATTCCGCATAAATACATATTATGCTATTATTCAGAAAAGCGAAAGTGTGCCTATGATGACATTTACTCAAAATGTGAGTTTCTCGTTAATTTAAAAGATTTAAATGAAGTCACAGTTAGAAAGAATGCTGCAAAGTTATTCGAAACGTATGGACGATTTAGAAAATAATTTTAGTGAAGAATGCCTTCTTTTTAAACACGTATATTTATTTAAAAATTAAGAAAATATATCTACTGCGGAACTTAGTTTAAGGACAATAATTGTTGCGAGAATTGAGTCTACATTTCCTAACGTAGCTACATCACTGCGCATTTTTTAAAGTACATTTTGACACTACAAGCACAATTTAAATACTTATGAGATTATTAATCAATTTGCAAAAAAGCTAGGAAAATAAATATATAAGTTACTTTTGGATTTTGTTCATATATTGTTGTATTTAGTGGAAGGGTAATAAATTAACTTTTTATAGTTCTGACACTTTTGTATACTTTGCCATTCACGTGTATTTTCTTACGAAGAGGGGCGCATTATTTTTAGTAGCCCACGGGCGCCGAATATCTTAGGACGGCCCTGCTCAGGGGCTATCATTGAGTCAGCCCCGAAGATGAACCATTTTGTATTCAAAATTTCTTGACTAAGGCGATTGATTCATGCACTTTTGTTCTACCAAGTGGGGCTAAAATTTATTAGCCCTAGGATTCATTGGGATTCTCTTCACTGACATGTAATACATGTCAGTGGATTCTCTTGCTCTGTTGGGTTTACTCACGCACATACAACGCCAGTGTTGTCGGTTCGTTCTTTTAGTTCTGTTTATTATATCTCTAAAGTAATTTTGCCTGCATTTGCTACTAATTGGCCGAACATTTTGATACTTTTTTTACACTTATGGATTTTATATACCTGAGGGGCTGATTTTATTTAGCCCGTAGCAAATATTTTGATAAAAATGTAGTAAAAAGTAGTAAAAAGATAAATTTTTATTGGAAAAAGAGCTAATTGGAGATTGAATTTTTACTGACAGTTACAAGTTGATTTTTAAATGAAAAGTGTGTGCTTGCAGAATTGCGGTAGTATATTGAATTATTGGCCAATAAATATTATTAAATTATTATTTATTAAATTATTTGCAATAAATATTAATATTTTCTTAAATTATATTTTATTTAATTTTTGTTTTTGGTTCAAATGAATCACGTAGATAATTTATTGAAGAAAAATGTTTCTTTGTTGCCATTAGAAGAAAAATTAGAAATTAAACGTTTAGCGCCACGTCAACCATTTGATTTTAAATTAATTTGTACTGAAAAATCTCAAAGTAGAAAACTTTCATTGGATTGGTTTCTAAAAAAAAAAAACTTTAAATTACTTTAAATAATTAACTTTCGGGACGGTTAATATTCTCTCACAAATCGATTCAGGATACGCGAGTTCCATAGAAAAAAATATAATGAAAATGTTAAAAAGAATCGTCAAGTATTAAGTCGAATTTTAGATATCTCAAAGTTTTGCGTTGGTCAGAATTTAGCTCTTCGTGGACACGACGAACGTGAATCAAGTAGTAATTGTTAAAACACGTCTTGCTTCTCTAGCTATTCTTTATTAACTGCTTGTATAATTCATTTATTCTTAACCTACTAGTCTATCTTACAACTACATATACAATTCCATATGCTACACCTTCCCCTCTAAGTTCTACACATCTGTGCCTATTTTAATTTCTTCATTCTTAATCAAATTTTCAATCAATAATAATACCTTATGCCCCAGTTACACGAATGACAAAAAATGACAATTGTCATAATCTCTGGTCATAATTAATGGCATTGTTGTTGATTATTTTTTATGACAGAAATAATGACACAAATTATGACCGTGTATGACGATAATGACAAATTATGACAGACAAAATGACAAGTGTGTCATTCGTGTAACTGGGGCATTATAAGTTCTAATATATCAAAAGTATTCATTTATAATTTCAGAGTAGACAATGCATCATTTCATTACCATCTTCATTTGCTTACTTTGTGAGCTTTCTTAACCACATAGAATTTCTGCGTAGTACACGACCATCTTCAAGTTCAATCCAGTATGACCGTGGCGTATTGTGCTTTTCT
This sequence comes from Thereva nobilitata, assembly GCA_963855945.1. Classification (NCBI taxonomy): domain Eukaryota; kingdom Metazoa; phylum Arthropoda; class Insecta; order Diptera; family Therevidae; genus Thereva; species Thereva nobilitata. The sequence continues at coordinate 86,689,877 of OY979694.1, read as the reverse complement.
TTTATTTTTGCTTTTATCCATATTTTCCCATTTCTAAACCATACCTCTTCCCCTTCTTCATATGTATTGCCTCTTTTAGCTCGGATGTTGTAATATTTCATCTGTTTGTTTGTCTTATATTCAAAATTTTTTCTTAAATCTGGAAGTCCTTTTGTATTATATAATTCTGTCTTACCCGGTAATAGTGTTCTTGTTTGTCTGCCTATGCACATTTCATTTGGTGAAACATCAATGTCCTTTACTGGGGTGTTCCTATGTTCTAGTAGAGCCGTCCATAATTCTTCTTTACTCTCTCTGGATTTTCTTATTAAGTTTTTTCCTATCTGCACAAATCTTTCTGCAAATCCAGTAGTAGGTATTCCGACACCTTGGCGTGAGAACTTTTTTGGGGCCGTGGGAACTAGGTCACGGAACTAGGTCAAGGTCACACCCACGCCCCAGTAGGTCAATCACCTGTCATCACGGCCGTGGGAAGTAGGTCAAGGTGGCTGACTGGACGAGTGGGTCAAGGTCGGCGGGCTCTGCGGGGGTGTGGCGGGGGCTGCGGCGGGGCTGCGCCGGGGTCCTCGGCGGGGGCGGGGGGCTCGACAGGTGTGGAGCGGAAGAAAAAGCGAAAGTTGGAAGTACAGCTAGTGGCCGGGAGTGAGACCGGTAAATTGTGAAAACAGGCTGTAAAACGAAAGTGAAACATCCAAGCAAGACTAGTTATTGTGGTTAGAATTGTCAAGTGAGGCTGCAAAAAAACGAAAGTAAACTACTCTGCAAAACCTGTCGAAAGTGATCTCTGAAACCTGAAAAATGAAGGATAATAAAAACAATATGTTTCTTGTTGAACAATTTCATTTTATTTTATTTTCTAAAACCGAATTTATTATAAATTCTCTTCTTAAACCTAAATGTTTCCCCTGCATACCGCTTCCACGGTTGTCAGAGTAAAAAATTTAATAATAATAATAAAACTCAAGAAATAAAAACCTGAAAGAGGTAAAATAAAGTGGGAAAACATCAAAATTATACACATTTTATACTTTACAAATTTTGCACATTTATTATATTATTTAACATTTAGTATTTTTATATTTAGAGTCTTCACTGCATTCGCTTCAAATTTGTTCAAATTTTTTAAAAACAAGGTCATAGCTATTACCCTTTTCCCCCAAATTCACTATGCCATATTTGCCTTTTTTTAATAAATTAATTCCCCTATCGGAGAGGTTAATGTACCTTACAGGGAGGTATATGTTGCCGTCCTCCAGCTCAACCACCACCTTCTTCCCGAACTGGGTGTCCACCCTTCGAATGTCAAGTATACAGTATATTTGGTCAAGCTTCATGTCTTTCAAAGATATGGTTTTCTTATATCGAAAACCGTTGATCTCCTCCAGAATTTCTTCTTCATCCATAGCATTAGTGTCATCGTTCACCATGAAGGGTAGTATGTTACTGTTTATCCTTTTGCTGGTAGAATGCTTCATGAAATCCTCCATTCCTCCTTCCTCGTCAAAAAGACGTCTCTTCACCCCTTTGCTGGTTGACTGCTTCCTCTTCAACCTTAAATCGTCGTCAATCTCGAAATTATTTATGCTGCTCATATCTTAAAAGAATAAAATAGATTAGAAAAATAATTGAAAATTTATTTATTTATTTAAACAATCTTACCAAATGTTGCTCTTGATTATTTTTCAATAAAAAATTCTGTGTTCCTTAGCTTACACTCGTTTCTTCTGGTACCGATGGAACTCAACTTAATTTTCATCGTCTTGATGCCTGGTTTATATAGGACCAAACTACCCCCACCTCGGTACTATTAAAACAAGTCACTTTAATAATTGATTACCGGAAAACTATTCCTGACATGTATAAACCGTTAGATCAACAGTAATTTATAATGCAGAAGACAAAATCACGATATATAATTTTACCAACATTAAAACAAGTCACTTTAATAATTGATTACCGGAAAACTATTTCTGACATGTACAAACCGTTAGATCGACAGTGATTTATAATACAGAAGACAAAATTACGATCACGATTTTACCAACTAGGTCACTAGAAAATTGTATGCACATACCTCAAAGTAATAAATTAACACTATGAAACCGTTAGATAGCAAGCCACGCAAGAAAACCAGATATATTCCTAGCGAATCCAATTCGACGCCTCAACATATGAATAGCAATGCCCCTTGCTCCACAGCCAGACACTGTGGATGGAGGTAAAGTGTACCTCAGAAAAGGAAATGAAAAAACACAGACGAAACCAGTCTCACGTAATTGCACCAATGCCTGCGGACATGCTCTTGCTCTACTGTGGTTCTTGTAAACCTGAAATAGGAAATAGGCCAGTGATTTCCTTATATGTAATAACAAATCACTTCTACTGCATTTTAAATGTTAGAGAGTTGTGTATATAAAAGATCGTGGGGTTTAACCAGCTCCAAAGTTGCTAAAGACTTCAACGTCTCAAGTTAAGTTTTTAAATTTCAAAGTTTTTGTGTAGTCGTCGCGTATTTAATTAGAACCGCCTTTCAGCATTTAGGGCAAACTTTTAAATTTCAAAGTTTTTGTGATTAAGTTGGTATCTAAATTTTGTAGTTTTTCAGTTTTTTGTTTTTTGTGATTAAGTTGGTGTCTAAATTTTGTAGTTTTTCAGTTTTTTTTGTGTTAATGTAATAAATTTTCACAAGTTTTCACATTAAATTAACATTAGAAAGAGAAGTTTTAACATTAGAAAGAGAAGTGAAAGTGAAGAAGTTTGGAGAAATAAAAAACTAAAAATAAAAAGGTAAGAAATTTAAAAATACGTAATAATATTATCTCGAGACCTTACGCGATCAAATTTATACTTAGTTGACCGTGTTTACTTGTTGTTACAGTGTATTCTCTACAAATAAAAAGTATGTCTAAATTTATCATTGCGAGCGACATCATTACTCATGTCAGGCGTTTTAATGTACCGGGTCGAAAAGTTAATTTTAAAATTAACGCACCGCCAATGAATGTAGAGCCTTTATCATGGTTCAAGAGTGCGGTTGATGATATTGTTCAGCATGCCATGATAGGACTTCACCCAGAAGATTATGTTGGGTTTACTTTTTGTGGAGAGAGTTTTATGGAGAGAGGCCCAGGGTGGATAAATTATAAATTGGCATCCGAGGTTAAAGTGAGCGATGTATGGGAAATGATTGCTAAAATTTTTCAGAGCAATTCTGAAGGAGTAAGCACTGACACATTTTGTTTGGAGGTGACATCAGTTCGACTACCGCAAGGGAGAGGAAGAGACAATGGAAGAAAATATAACACATTTGATGAAGAATGTGCTAAAAAAAAGGGAATTGTTACAATTCAAAATAAAGATAACCTGTGTCTGCCCAGAGCTTTGATTGTAGCAATTTCTAACATCGAAAAGGAAATACATTATAAAAAAGTACGACAAAATATAGGACAAATACAGACACGGCGAGCTGCTGAACTGCTAACGGAATCGAAAATACATATACCGATGAATGGTGCAGGAATCCCTGAACTTCGGAAATTTCAAACTTATCTGAAGGATTATAAAATTGTTGTTTATCAGTATGGTACCAAGGGGAGAGATTTAATTTTTGAAGGGCAAAATGATGGAAAACGATTAAATTTATTGTACTATAGGAACCACTATAACGTCATAATTTCCTTGACTGCCGCATTTTGCTGTGGCTATTTTTGCGAACGATGTCATGTACCATACGATCATAAAAATGAACACAGATGTGGTGGAACGTGTTTTTGTTGTCAACAAGCTCCTGCATGCGCTAAAGACGCCCGCAACGAAATTTTGTGCAAAGATTGCAATCGAAACTTTAGAGGGCAGAACTGTTTTGATAATCACAAAGCATCGGGATCTTTAAACAACAAAAAAAGTGTTTGCGAGCAGGTAAAAAAATGTAAGGATTGCCTAAAAACATTTAAGTCAGATAAAGTGCACACGTGTGGGGGATATTTTTGTAAAATATGTGATAAACATGTGCAACAAGGACATCTATGTTATATACAACCAAATAGATGCAAACCCCAAACGAAAGACACTATTTTTGTTTTCTACGATCTAGAAACACGCCAAGAAAAGGTAATAGGAGAAAAAGAGTTAATTGGTGATATTAAACTGCATGAACCAAATTTATGTGTTCTCGCTAAACGATGTGATCTATGTATTGAAGTGAACAAATTAGTTTTCTGTCAAAAATGCGGTTTCAGACTTCAGATTTACCAATCCGATGTAATTAACACTTTCCTAAAAAATTTATTGGAGCTCCGTAAGAAGTTCAAAAAGGTGATCGTTCTAGCACATAATGGGCAGGCGTTTGACCACCAATTTATACTAAATTATATATTGCAACAAAGTAATTTGAAACCCCAACTTATAATGCGAGGAACAAAGATAATTATGATGCAGTTGGGTAATATAAAATTTATAGATTCACTAAATTATTTCCCTATGGCTCTATCTCAACTACCTAAGGCGTTTGATTTACCGCCGGTATTTAAAAAAGGCTATTTTCCCCATTTATTCAATACGACTGAAAACGAGAAATATGTCGGAGCACTGCCAGCCATTGAATACTACAACCCGGATGCTATGAAGACTGAAGCGCGAGAGACTTTTCTTAAATGGTATGATGATCATAAAAACGATGAATTTAACATGCAGCGTGATATTGTTGACTATTGTATATCTGATGTACAGATTTTAACTGAAGCATGTTTAAAATTTAGAAAGCTAATGTTAACTGAATGTTATGTAGACCCATTCATTGAAGCTACCACAATAGCTTCGACATGTAATCTTGTTTACCGTCGCAATTTTCTTGAGTCTAATACGATTGGCATTATACCCAGAAACGGTTACAGAAATGCAGATAACCAATCAAAAATAGCGATGCAGTGGCTTATATGGGAAGAGCACAGTCGTAAAATCATGATTCAACAAGCTGCTAATCAAAGAGAGGTAACGTTAAACGGAGTAAAAGTAGATGGATATTACCCCGACACTAATCAGGTTTTTGAGTTTCACGGATGCTATTACCATGGACACCCTACTTGCTTGAAGCATAACCGTGATGACCCTCTACATGATGACAAAAATGATACCTTAAATCGAAGGTATGACGCGACTGTAACAAAAACTGAGCGTCTGCGTTCCTACGGATACGAAATTATCGAAATGTGGGAATGCAATTTCCGTAGACAATTGGAATCAAACCAAGAAATGAGTTTTTTGAAAAACCACCCGCTTTTAGTAAATATACCGCTAAACCCACGTGAGGCATTTTACGGAGGACGAACTGGTAATGTATCTAAATATTACAAGTGCAACACCAATGAAAAAATTAAATATATTGATGTGTGCTCGCTTTACCCCTGGGTCTGCAAAACGGGTAAATTTCCAATTGGTCATCCCAAATTACTTGTAGGAAATGATATCTGTTTGAATCAAGATTTTGAAAAAATGGAAGGTTTAATTAAATGTAAAATCCTACCACCTGAAAATTTATACCATCCAGTCTTACCGATAAAACAGTGTAACAAGCTAATGTTTCCACTATGCTGTAAATGTAGTGAAGATCGAAATCAGAACCAGGAATTTTGCCTACATACCGATGAAGAAAGGGTACTAATAGGAACCTGGGTAATCGACGAAGTTAAGAAGGCCCAAGATAAAGGTTATAAAATACTTGAGATATATGAAATATGGAGCTATGAAATTGAGCAGTATGATCAATTAAAAAATATTGGAGGACTATTCACCAAAATGATGAACAAATTTATTAAAATGAAGCAGCAAGCATCTGGATGGCCCAGCAAATGTCAAACAGAAGAAGAAAAAGATAAATATATTGAGGATTTTCTTGAGAAGGAGGCGGTCAAATTAGAATGTACCCAAATAGAGAGTAACTCAGGTTTAAGATCACTCGCCAAACTTATATTGAATTCGTTCTGGGGAAAATTTGGTCAGAGAGAAAATCAACCTAAAACCAAGATATTAGACAGTCCAGCGGAACTGTATGAGTTTTTAACTAATCCAGCGGTTAAAGTGTGTCACCTTTTACCAGTTAACGAGGATACTTTAATTATAAACTGGGAATATAAAGAAGAGGCTGCCGACTCTCTATCAAGTGTCAATGTTTGTATTGCCGCATACACAACAGCACAGGCCCGCTTGAAATTGTACAGTTATCTTGAACAATTAGACGAACGAGTCTTATACTACGATACAGATTCGGTAATATATGTAAGTCGTGAAGGCGAATATGACCCACCAACAGGTGAATTTATTGGGGATATGACAGATGAACTTGAATGTTACGGTTCTGGAAGTTATATTACTGAATTTGTGAGTGGTGGACCAAAGAATTATGCTTACAAAGTTTTATGTACCAGAGATAATTCCGAGAAGATTGTGTGTAAAGTGAAGGGTATTAATTTGAATTATGCAGCTTCACAAGCAGTGAATTTTGAAACCATTAAAGAAATGATACTCAACCCCGATGAAAATGATAGTATTCCTATATTTTCGCAAAATATTCGACGCACTAAAAATTATGAAGTAGTAACCGTTCCGGAGGTAAAGAAATATAGTGTTAAAGCAGAAAAACGAAGATTTTTAGAAGATTGCACTTCAGTGCCGTATGGTTATAAGAGACAAAAAGACAGTTAACGAGATTTTTAATAAACAAATGTCCAATAAGATTCGTGGATTAGGCCTATGGGGGAATACCACGTTAAAAAAAGCGCGCCAAAAACTCTACCTCATCGGTGGTGTGGAAATGAGTTCCATATTTGTTAAATACACGGGAATCATATATAAGAGCTCAAAATATGTATTTAACAATCATTCAGTGTTTTTCTTTGAATAATAAAAGTCATGAATTCAGAAGAAGTTATTATAGATGTACAGTTTGTCAGTGGAAATAATTATCAACTCTTTGCTAAGGAGTTGGTAGTTTTACGTCACGGATCACTTGTACCAGAGCTGTATTTTTTTAAGTCTCCATATCCGTACAATGAATTATCACCAAGAGCTCGTTGGCAGGATGATTTCAGCTTTAGCAAAATAAATGGATTAAGGTGGAATGGTGGAAATATTGATTACAATGAATTACCTTGCATACTGGCAAATTATTCAAATTTAAAAATTTATGTGAAAGGGGCCGAAAAGAAGAAATTTATCCAAAAATACCTTCCAGAAACTGAAATAATTCTACTTGAAATACCAAAGCTACGTAACTTGGAAAGTTTTGAGACGATCTGCATGATTCACGGGAAATTACCTACTCTACGCTGTGCTGTACAAAACTGTGTTAATATATATTTGTATATGTTAGTGAATAAAAGGTTTTAAAATTGAAAAAATATTTTTTAGTTTTATTTATTTATTTATTTGTATTAGAAATTTATCGTATCAAAAACAAGATTTACAGTACAATACAAAGGTATCTCGTAAAACAACCGTGAATAATTCAAATGGATGTATGAGGTACGAGATGGAATAAAAAAATCTTCACATGTTAATGTTAATACATTTTTTTCCTTACATTTTTCTACATACTTCTTATAAAACTCCTTCACGCTATCTGAAGCATTGTTGTTGTGGTACATAACGATGTTTAAAAATTTCAGCATTTCAAATAATTTGCAAAGTTCCGTTTGCTTTAGGACGATGTTGTCACTGCCAATGGGGATTTTGTGTTCCTGTTTTAATGCCTCTTGGTTTGGTGGTAGTAGTTCGATTTGACCTTGCAAGTTACACAGGTAATTAAAAACGACTGTCCATCCAGGGTATGTTGTTGAAATAGGTAAGCGACCGTGATGATGGAACACTATTTTAGCCTCGAATGATGACGTGTCGAATCCGAGAATAACTTTCTTGCTATGCCAGTCGTCTAGATGGTACGTGTAATTTAATAAAACATTTTCGCCGGGTACTTCTGCTAAGCATCTGGACAGCTTCTTCTTCTTGCTAGATTTTGTTGCTGCTGGTACTGATTCACATTTATGCAGCTTACCCATTCCTTTAGATCCAACGATCCTCTGTTTCTTACGTGATGACTCCATCTTACTCCAACTAAACTTGTACACTGAATATTCAAACTTTGTGTGTTCAGGTTTTTATAGTGCTGATCTCGGCCTTACATGATTGGTTACAAAAATCTCCACCATTTTGTGTAAAATTCCTCAAGTATAAATTAATTACTTTATTATCATTTAATCTTAAGTCACTAGCAGTAAACTGTTTTAAAAAAGTCTTGATGCTCTTTCCTCTACATCGAGAATATAGAAATACACAGCAATAATGTCCACAGGTTGATGAAAACAGGCTTTGTAATCGTTTCTTGTTATTTAAAAACGTGTTTGAATTAGCAAGTAGGAATTTTTGAAAAAACTTATTCGTGGGATATCTTCCAAACGAGTCAAAGTACTCTGCAGGACCCTGTTTAGGAAAATAAAATGCAACCCAATGAGTCCCACCTTTATGTGATGGATCCGTATTAGCTATGACGCATGCGGGTTTTTTTATTTTTTGCGGTAGATGGTTGCAGGGGAAGACTCCTTTAAAAAACTTGTTTGTTACACGATTATTTGTGAGGGTAGCTGCAAGCTCGATCGTATTCATTCTTGTTCACAGGTAAATGTTGCCTCTAGATCAATGACCTTAGTGAGAGATGTAACGTAGTTATTTATAAACTCCTTAGTTGATGTACCACGAACAAAGATTGTCTTAAATTTCGCCAGAGTTTTTATAAGGTCTTCATCTATCCGTTTTAGTTCAAGATTGCCAAATTTAGTTGTTTGTTGTTGCTCGTTGCATTCTGTACTAGAAGTTGGATACTTAAAAATTATTTCCTTCGCAAATGTTTTATTTTGCACAGTGAATCCGGCTAAAGAGACTTTTTTAAAGAAGGTATATTCACCCCCGCAAAAGTATTCCACATTAATTAGACAGCTCATTGTTACCGTAATAAAGCAATTTGTCAACTAACAGTTTGTTGCACGTAGCCGCCTTATATAGATTTAAAAATTTGTGTAAACATTTCGATCCTTGTCAATTTCAATGCTTCCATCGTACTCAGCATATACAATGCAAGTCACACTATTTTGTAACGCGTCTCTAAATTTTCCTTCAACTCGTACTGTCCCTTGATTTAGTAAATTGCCGCAAGTCGTGTTATATGAATTGTCTGTGGTTAAATCGAAAGCAAGAAGAAAACATCCTTTGTCGAATAATTTCTTGGATATTTGATGACCTTTATCGAAATAATGAATACCTGTTCCTCTGAATAACGTATTGTATCCGCGTGTACTAATCGGATTATCCCTTGAGTAGTCAAATTCGAGAGGTTGATTTGGTATCTGTACGCCATTCACTGATAAATTGAATCTGGTAATGTTGTTATTTTTAAAGTTGAAGGGGTTCTTTGTCCTTCTGCCAGTGTACGCATCATTGTCCACCATACCAAAAATTATTAAGTTCGGTAACTGTCCGATGACGATATTATCCAGCGAAAGTGTAAATGTGTTTGCGGGAATAGTGTAGCTCTTAACTTCAACCCGTTTGTATGGGTATATGGCATTTGAACGCTGTAGAACTGTCTCATGTGCTAATAAAATATTCGGGTTGACTGTTACGTGATTCATGTACATGGTTGCATCCAAGATTTTTAATTGTGGTGAGTCATTGCCGGCCTTGGATAAAATATAAAATTCCGGTTTTTCAAGCGATAAAACTACACGTAAATCGACACCATTTAATAGTAACTTATCCTGATTAAGCAAATCCGTATGGATTTTCCCCATCAATTCCACTACATTACTTTTATTAAAAAGTTTCTGCCGATCTAAATAGCCTTGATGTAATTCAGCGACGGGTTTATCGATATCTGCAATTTCCGTGTCATCTTTGTCAAGATACCAGCCGACCGACTCCAAATGGGTTGATGCAGCATCTTTACCATAATTTAATAAATTTTCAATATAAGCGCGATAATTGTAATTGTGGTCGGTTTGAGCAATTGGTTTCCCATTCAAATATACGGTGCACTGGCGAAATATGGAGTGTAAAATGTTGTTTATTAAACCTGGAGCATCACCTTCTTTTGAATAAAGTTCTTCTTTCCCATCTTTTATTTTAATTAATTGCAATTTTAAACGAAGATAAATGCTAGATAAATCACGGTATGTATCTCCATGACCCAAGGTTACAAACTCTAGAACAGAGGAGTTGTCTAGTGAGGCTATTGGCTTATATGCTACTTCTTCTGTTTTCAAAATATTGCTTTGAACTGGTGGTGTGGAAAAAAGATCCAATTCCGATTTCATACATTCTTTGTACGACATTATGTTTATTACTTATCAAAAATGTCCAGTATACGTTTACGTATCTTTCGTTTTGTTTTCAAAACTCTTGCTTTTATTCCTTTTCTTTGATTTTCATTAGTTTTGCAATTTCTCGTGCGTTTAGGTGTTTTGCCACGTCTCTTGCGTTTAAGAGCTGGTTTTATATGCAAGGTTGTAAACGGATTCGGTCTTTTTATACCTGCTCCACTCATACCGTCAAACACTTTATTTATACCTTTCTGAGCTAAATCTTGAATAGCAACTCTACCGTGTTCTTTTAAAATATCTTTAACTGATTTGCTGTTGATGTTTTTATCTTGTATTATAGCTTGCCCTGTTTTTACAGCCTGTTGTGCTAATGTTTTTAATCCCGATGTAGCTAGAGGTTTTAAGTGTCGAAATAATGCACTGAAAAAGCTACCGATACCTCTTCCACGTTGATAAATAAGTGGACCACGATATAATTCCCCAATATCTGACAGACCACTCCCGCTTTGTATTAAATAATAACGCGTATAATAGGAATTCATCTCGTAGTTCTATTTATACTATGCAAAACAAGTTGTTGTGTGAATATTTATAGTTTTTATCATCTCTTAAAATGCAGCATTACATATGTAGGAATATAACTTGTTTTAAAGGCTACTAATTCACCTTGATGATCAGTTATTTTTATAGAAATACTTTCGATAAAAGTTTTTTCAATAGGACAGTATTCTATATGTTCAAATCTTAATATAGTACCACACTCTTGAATCGGTATTATTCGTAGATATCTTACTAGTTTGTCACCTATAGCTCTAGGTCGAATAATATCAGTGTATATATGTATTATATTTTTCTCAGAGCAATTTTTTATATTTTCTTGTGTACCTCTTGGTAATCGCTGTGTCAATTCTTTAATTGTTGTATCGAGAGAATCAATTTTTTCCATTATTGACCTGTGCTCTTGTTGTAATCCCGCTGTGTCAAATGACTCTTTTATTTCTGCCAACAATGCATCAGGATTACGCTTGTTTTCAGGTGTTTGGAGAAATACATCTGTGATGAAGTTTGACAGATTATCTATGTTTGTATTAATTGGTACTGGTGTGGATAAATAGTCGCCCGAGCTTTGTTTTTCATATGGGACCTGCAAAATGTCACTGTTTTTAGTTATTTTCCGTTGCTCGGGTGCCTTGGCTTTGAGTGAATCTTTCTTCAGCCTATTCAATATTTCGAAAATTGTATTTTTAATTTCAATAATTCGTTTATGTTTTTCTTCTTCGCTAAGGTTTTTATCGTCAAAGTGTACATTGGCTAAAAGCAATGTCATGAGATCTTTAACATTCAAGTGTGAGGGTAGTGGTTTTTTTATTTTTATCGTAACGCCCAATTCCTCTAAACGGAGTTCGAACACATCATGCTTCTTGTCACTAGCTTTTTTCTCTTTATTTTCAGCTGTTTTCATGCTACTCGGTGGATGTGTGTAGTTGTCTATTGTACCCTTCAAAACGGGGTGTTTTCTATTCTTCCTAGGAACTTGACCAAATACATCATCAACAAAATCTTCAATTGATTCATAGTTCTTATATTTTAAAATAACGTTTTCTGAAGTCTTTTTTCCTTGATATATGTGCAGTATGTATTCGTCTGGCTCATGCTTATACTTTATTTCAGGGATAACTTCATTAAAGTGGTCATCTTCTAACCGCTTCCACATTTTCGTTTTAACATCATTCAAGTAGATGGTATACCATGAAGGTGTAACTGCATTATAAAATGTTAGTAAAAATGCAGAAAGATTTATTTGCCCAGCTCTGTAGCTAGTTTGTTCAAGATTTTCTGGCGTCCATTCAAGTTTTACATTTTCATTTATTTTGATACTAAGTATTTTAAAATCCTTTTGATGCTGCTTTCTAGCTTCCTTTAACTGGTCGTCTGCGCGCCTCACTCTTTTAGGTGCATTTCCTTCATTGCTGGAGATTGCACGTTTTGTTATTTCAAAATTTGGTAGTGAAATTTCAGTTATTCCGACACGCCAGTTTCCATTAAACTTGCATGGTTTAGCAAGTGCATTTGTAAAAGCTGATAGCGTATTTTCAGGGTAAAATTGCATAGAGTTATTACTTAAAAGACATACGTAAAAATCATTTTCCTTTATGTCCACAGGCATTTTTTTTAAAGTCTTTCCCAAGGAATGTCCGAAGTACTTTTTGGTTTATCCTTTGGGTTCTTCAAACGTTCACTCTGTCTAACCCCGAGCTTGCGCACAGGAAATGAAAGCGTATATTGACCAGATTCTAGTTCAGAGGGTCTTAATATAGACTGTTTCTGGACTGGTTTTGTTTGTTTTCCACTTTGTTCTAATTCTTCTATAACATCGTTAGCTTCATCGACAGTCATATTCATTGGTACAGTATATTGTGTTATACCATCTTCACCCGTAATTATTTTATAATCCTTTTCACGTGCGTTAGGTGCAGATGCTGTTCTTGGTATTTTTGGTGGCGGTTTTAGCGTTTTTGCTATACCACTAGCTGATAATCGTCTTTTTGCCGCTGGTGATAAAGATCTTCTCGGTGGGGTTATACTACCTGCTTCTTCAAAGACTTCTTCGTCTAGAAAATCCATTGGTGCCGGTGAAGTCTGTGTTGACACTTCATCTTTAAATATAAATTTCGTTTGTGTGGCGCTATCTCTTAAATTTTCTTGTTTGACATTGCGTTCACGAGGCAAGTATAAATTTGTTTTTTTATCAGGGGTTCGTCTAGATTCCCGTTTGTGATTTAAAAATGAAATTAGTTGATTTCGATAGCTATACCATTTTTCTGAATCATTCATGTCTTTATTCTGTAGTATTTTTTTCATTGCTCTATCAAAGATGGATTGATTTGCAGTCATTTCAATTTCATCTTTAAGCTTGTTGTAAACCTCTGGCGACAGAAGTAGCATCTTGTTAAGTCCATTATTTCTATGCATATTTTTCAATTAACGAGCCGATAACTCCCGATAATACACTTCCTAATAAAACTGGTAAAAAACCTCCTCGCTGCACTAGTATTTTACGTTGTTTAGCAACAGATCTCTTTGCGCAAATCAATTTACGCATGTCCTTTTTATACTTACACAGTGAGTTGTAGATATTTCCATGCGGCATATGGTTACCTTTTAAGGTGTTGAGAGTAATTTCACAAAGAGTTTTTATAACCTCTGGGTCAGCATTTTTTATGATGGACTTTCTTAGATTTGGTTTAGCCCTTTTAAGAACATATAGCATATGCTTGTTGTCCCTTAATCGTTTCATTCGTGATGCCATTCTTACCATTTAAAGAATTTTGCGGACAAAAACAGGTTACAAAGTGTTTATTAAATATATCCGTGCGAAATCTTAAGACGTCGTTAATGTCCTGAGTTAAATCAATTAACAAATACCCGTAAGACATTTGAGTTATCTCTTTATATATTCTCACAAGTTCTAAACTATTTTCTGGGTAAATTTGTCGGGCCAGATGGGTAAATTGGCTTTTATCTCGGGGGTTTTTAAATACAACAAGATATTTACAATTGAGCGATATGTCACGACTGAATTTTCCTTGGTGAAATACGTTTTGTGTTACAAGAATTACTGAGAAATTACGATGATGAGACCCCTTAGTGAAGAGTTCACAAACTTGTTTACTAAACGCATTTAACATCATGTCATCTATAACAATCAACATTGGTTCGTTTACATGATTTACAAACTCCTCTGGTATAGCATTTAAATATTCAATGTTTTGTAGTTTGATATCCGTTGGCAGTGCACCATGTTCTGCATTACACCATATAATTTTTTTAATTTGCGGCTGTATAAATATCTGATTAGTATTAAGAAGATTTTTTATAAATGTTGTTTTCCCACATCCTGAAGGTCCCGCAACCATCATTGTAAATGGGTGATTAAACTTGATCATTCTTGCTTTGTATATAAACCGGTTATTCAACCTCTGGTATTTATACATTCGCTGCGATGAGTAGAAGACAGATAATCAACGAACTGCATAAACCAGTTAGAAAAAATTTTAAACGCCGACATGTCACTACCAAAGGTATAGATGATTTATGGCAGGCAGACTTGGTCGAAATGGGTTCTTACTCGTCAGAAAACCAGGGTTTTCGTTTTCTACTTACTGTGATTGATACATTTTCAAAGTATGCATGGGCTTTACCACTTAAAAGTAAAAAGGCCCCAGAAGTTGTTAAAGCAATGCAGTCTATTTTTAATACAGGACGCATACCACAAAATTTACAAACTGACGATGGAAAGGAATTTTTTAATAAACCATTTCAGCAACTGATGAAAAATTATGAAATAAACCATTATTCCAGCTACAGTAATTTAAAAGCCTCAATAGTAGAGAGATTTAACAGAACATTGAAAAATATGATGTGGAAAGAATTCAGCATGAATGGCAATTATCACTGGATTAGTATGTTGGCCAAGTTAGCAGATGACTACAATGCAACAAAACATCGTACGATTAAGATGAGACCTGCAGATGTTGGACCACACAACGAAAAACGTTTATTATTATCTGTGTACAAGTACCCCAAAATAAAGTCAAAGCCTAAATATAAAGCAGGTGATTTTGTTCGTATAAGTAGACATAAACATGTTTTCGAAAAAGGTTATACACCTAATTGGTCCGCTGAGATATTTAAAATAAAAGAAGTTAAACCTGTTTACCCGACAACATATATTCTCAAAGATTACCAAGGAAATATAATTCAAGGCAGATTTTATGAACAAGAAATAGCTCCAGTGAAAAACCCCGATGTCTATCTAGTAGAAAAAATTTTAAAACGAGGCGGAAACAGAGTTTTTGTTAAATGGCTTGGGTTTTCACCCAGTCACAACAGCTGGGTATATATAAAAGACGTTGTATAAATCCTCAAATATTCATTCAAGATGTTAAACCTGAAAGTAGAATACGATCGTTTTAAAACATTTGATAATCCTGCTATTGATTTAGACACAGCAAATCAGTTAGCAAAAGACGGATTTTTTTACACAAATTTCAAAGACCATGTTAAATGTTACTTTTGTTCCTTGGAAATGGATGCAACCAGCGGTGCACCATATATATATCGGGATCATAGACGTCGCTCACCAAGGTGTGCACGTGTTAAATCAGTTGGGGAAGACGTATGTGGTAAATATCTGCCAATGACAGAACTACTACCACCTGCACCTCCATCATCACCGCTCATCACCAAACAGTCTGAATCAAAAGCCTTAATTTACACTTTCAACACTTTGAAGTTTTTAGCAGGTACTTTACTCGTTCTAGGCATGTGTTGTGAAATCTCATATTTTTACGGAAAACTATGAAAAAACAAGTCAGGTTTAACGACACACCTACCATCAAATATTTGTACACCTGGAAGTTTGCATATCACAAAGCACGAAAGGGACCTTGGGAAACATTAGCAGTGGATACATTTAGATTTAAAAATAGAATCTTACAATTTAGTGTAATAATTAATCCAATTTTAGAAAATAAAATAAAAACAATGTTTAAGAACAGAATTTCACAACTGAGTGTAATAATAAATCCGGTTTTAAAAAATAAAATAAAAATGTTCAGCAAGTAACATATTGTTTTTCATTACAGTCACTCCCTAGTCATTTTTCAGGTTTCGTTTTGGGCTCTTATTGACTTGCTTGCCTGCAGAGTGCAAGATCCCCATAGCAACAGTCCTTTAGTACGTGGGGGCAACGGAGCCAGATGCCGAAGCGGACGGCCAAGTGACCGCCTGCAAGGTCATTAGCCTGAGTGTCATAACCGGTTCAACTCACACAAGGCTGGGGCGGGGCATGAACAGGGAGCACCAGCCGCAAAGGTCAACGGCCTTTCCAGACCCCCGCCGAGTCCCCGCCAAGACCCGGCCGAGGACCCCGGCGCAGCCCCGCCGCAGCCCCCGCCACACCCCCGCAGAGCCCGCCGACCTTGACCCACTCGTCCAGTCAGCCACCTTTACCTACTTCCCACGGCCGTGATGACAGGTGATTGACCTACTGGGGCGTGGGTGTGACCTTGACCTAGTTCCGTGACCTAGTTCCCACGGCCCCAAAAAAGTTCTCACGCCAAGGTGTCGGAATACCTACTGATCTTGAATGATATGGACTGCAAGTAATTAATTGAATATCTAATGTTTTACAAAAAATTTTAAATTCGTAAGACGCGAAAGGATTGTTATCCGATACAATTTGCCTTGGTATTCCGTGTACACTGAATATCTCTTTCAAATGATTTTTAATTTCATTCGCTGTTTTTGTTTTTAAGAGTTTGATTTCAAGATACTTCGAATAATAGTCTGCAACTATCAAATAATCACGACCGCTCTCAGTGCAGATGTCCATTCCAATTTTGTAAAATGGATATTGAGGAATTTCATGTGACAATAATGGTTCTTGTTGATTCGCACTTCTAAATTTTTGGCATATGTTGCAGTTAACTATTTCTTGTTCAATTGCGTTATTCATTCCCGGCCAGTATACTATGCTTCGTGGTCTTGTCTTTGTTTTTTCAATGCCTAGATGCTCTTGATGTAACTGCTTTAGTATTTGTCGTCTTAAAGCTACTGGTATGATAATTCGTTCATTCAAAAATATGATATCCTCTGCTACCGTCAAATCATTTCTTAATTTCCAGAAAAACTTAATGTTATCTTTTAATTTATCTTTTTTATTAGGCCATCCTTCCATTATTGTCTTCTTTAAATCTGATAAAACTGGATCTTTCATAGTTTCTTGTTGAAAAAGTTCTTTCTTCTCATTACTCACATTGATAGTGTGAATTAAGGCGTTTAAATCTGATATTTCCGAGTCCGTTATTTTGCATGGATATCTGGATAGATAGTCAGCCAAGTATAAAAATTTTCCAGGTAGGTAATTCAAAGTTAAATCGTAATTTAATAAACGTAATCGCATTCTTTTTAATTTCGCTGATGGAATTTTCGATACTTCTTTATTGAAGATTCCTAGGAGTGGCTTGTGATCCGTGGTTATTTTAATTCTCCTTCCATAGATCCAGTTGTGGTATTTAGTGCATGCAAACACAATTCCAAGCATCTCTTTCTCTATTTGAGAATAGTTTATTTCACTTTACGAAAGTGATCTTGATGCAAAAGCAACCGGTTTTCCTTCCTGAAGCAGGCATGCACCTAATCCATATTTACTAGCATCTGTTTGTATTTCAATTTCTTTGCGCAGATCAAAGGCTCTTAGCGTAGGTGCATTTACTATTTTTTGAATGATGATATCCAAACACTTTTCATGGTGGGCCTGCCAGTTGAATATAGTGTTCTTTTTTAATAATTCACGAATTGGTTTTGATGTCTCAGCTAGATTTGGAATGAACGACCTCATATAGTTAATAATTCCTAATAGTTTTTGAACATCCTTCTTATCTTTTGGTTTTCCAATTTGCTTGATAGCATTAAGTCTTTGCGTGTCACATTTTATACCTTCTGTTGTTATTAAATGTCCTAAAAATTTCACTTCTTTCATTTTATACTGTAGTTTATCTTTATTGAATTTAATGTTTTTCTCTTGAGCTCTTTTTACTACTTGCTTCAAAGTCTTGTCGTGTTCCTCCTCTGTTTCAGTCGCTATTAGAATGTCATCTATATAAATTATAACATTGTCAATATCTGCGAAATTTTTCTCGTTGTACTGCTGAAAAATTTCTGGCGCTATTTTCAGCCCAAATGGAAGCCTTTTGAATTGGTAACACCCAAAGGGCGTATTGAATGCACACATTTTGCTTGCTTTTCTACTAAGCCCAATTTGCCAAAAGCCATCTTTAAGATCTAAAATTGTGAAAAAAATTTTATTACTTAATTTGGGTATAATTTCCTCAAAAGATGGAATGGGATACGTATATCCTTTAAGCGACTTGTTTAATTCGTGTGGATCCATGCAGAGTCGTAAATTTCCATTTATCTTCTCAACAGCCACCATATTTGAGATCCACTCCGCGCCATCTACAGTTCTTTCGATGATACCTTTATTGACCAAATTTGCTAATTCTTGTTTTAATTTTTTTCGTACTGTCATAGGTAATCTTCTACTTGGTTTTGCCACAGGTATGGAATCTTTTTTTACTTCAATGTCCACATTTTTTACAAAACATCCAATACCTTCAAAGATGTCCATATTTTTCTTTATAAAGTGTTCACGTTCACTTTCGTGCATAGTATGCACCCTCCGAATAAGATTCAGATCCTCACACGTTTGTAACCCTAACACTGGAGTCTCTCTACGTTTTGTTATTATAAATTTGCACCTAATTATGTCATTTTTTGCACAACAGTAGAGCTCAGTATAACCAATAGTAGGTACCATTGCTCCACCATATGCTTCCAGTTGTATATTTCGTTTAATGAGCTTCGCACCTCTTATTTTTTGGAAATATTCTAATGGCAAGACATTTACGTCTGCGCCCGAGTCTAATTTAAATTTTATTATAACATCATTCACTTTTATCGGTGAAAACCATGAGCGATGAGTTAATGTATTGTCTGTTACAACATTTATGAAAAATTCTTCATCACTATTTCTATTATTTTTTAATCTAATTTCCCGTAGTTTTCTATTATTTAACTTGCATGCAATTGCAAAGTGGTTTTTAAGTCCACAATTCTTACACAGCTTACCATATGCCGGGCATTTTCCTTTGTTGTGGCTCTGCGAACAAAATTTGCACGTAAATGAAGATGATGCATTGCCTTCTCGTTCTTCTTTATTATGTTTTTTCCTGTAATTATAATTCGTGTATTTATTATTAATGTCTATTTTATTTGTTTGATTGGAATGATACTTAGATTTAATTCTATTGATCTCCATCGATCTGGTGTTATCAGTAGCGTACGCAGGATGAAACCATGGGGGGGGGTTTCACAAAACATATTTTGTACACATATTGGGTAAAAAAAAATTTTTCTCATGTAATAGGATTATGTACTTATGTTATATTTTATGTTATTTCACTATAAAAATAATTACCTATAGGTATATTTTTATCGCAATTTTTTTATTGAAAATTGTGAAGAAACATAAATAATAATTTTTGACCATTTTTCGAATATCACAAAATGTCTTGTTTTTCTCCAAAAATCATGGTCTCGTGGTGTGCGCAAGACTTTAGACTTTGATTTAGGGCATTTTTACAATTTTTTTACCGAAAAGAAGGGAACTACTCTGAAAACTTGGTGGCGCGTAGTTTTTAAGTCAGAAAATCGATTGAAAATTTAAAATTCCTTTTTTTTTCAAATTTTGGCCAAAAAAGGCCAAAAAATTGGCCAAAAATGCGTCCAATTGTTTTTTGCGTAATTTCATCTGAAAAGACGGAAAATTTCCTACAAAAATCTATATGGCCATCCCGAAACTCAGAGTTTGTCGAGAGCTATAAATAAATGAGAAATACGTGATTTTTGAAAAATCGCGTTTTTTTCAATAACAGTTGTAACTCCGAAACGGCGCACCCAATTGCGCTAAAAAAATTTTTGGTATATATCACATCGAGTTCACGAACATATTCCCAAAGTTTGAGAGATATTTATTTTTTTGCTATCCCGTTTGAAAAGAATCCACCATATATTATACATCGTTATTCGGAATATTTTTTTATTGTTTAATAAGTTGATATATTTATTAATTATAATTTTTCCTATTATTATTGGAATCCTCTGGGGGGGGGGGGGGTTTAACCCCCAGTAACCCCCCTTGCGTACGCGCCTGGGTGTTATGACCTTCAGCTTCCCCTCGGAGGTTATCAACAATTCCTCTACTGAAGCTCGTACTGTTATTACGGTTGTCCTCAGTTGTTCTCCACATTTCCGATGATTGTTTTTTTGAGACCTCCGCTGCTCTTGCTATTTCTATAGCCTTTTCCATAGTTAGATCTGTAGTTTCTAGCAATTTCTTCTGTTATTGTTTGTCCTTCACGCCCATTACAATTTTATCCCGAAGCATTATAGATTCTGTTATCCCATATCCGCAATCTCTTATTAGTTTTTTCAGGTCCATTAAGAACTGATCAAATCAAGGCCGTAGCCAGCTCCGAATATCTTAGGGCGCTCATCGCACAATTATTGGCGCCCGAAATAACAACAGTTCGGAAAAATAAAAGATGCAAATATATCGTGTTTTTATTAACTTGAGGCTGGTTTTATACTAAACATTTTCTGAAAGTGAGAACGAAAATAATGAGTACAATTCAGGTCAATTTGAGAATATTTAACAAAATAATGCTTAGCCACAAATAAACTCTTGACGTAGAAGAAATATTTATTTCGGAAGAAAATTTAAATCTATGTTTAAATCAAATGATTATTTAAAATAAATGCTAACGTTTCCAGAAATTCTTACGGTTTGACAAAATAATTTTTTTCTCATTGCAATTAGAAGTCCTTAATGTAAAGGGCGCTGCGCGCCCTTTCGCGCCCCCGTGGCTACGGCCATGGATCAAATGGTTCTTCTCCTGCTTGATCCCGACTTAGAAACAAGAAACTTTGATATACTTCATTCTTCCTCGGTGCACAAAATTTTTCGAAAGCTTCTATCACTTTCTCATATTTTCCTTGATCTTCTTTTGTCAAATTGAAACTATTAAATACTTCCACAGCTTCACTTCCCACTGCATTTAACAATATGGCCACTTTAACTTTATCCGTTTTTTTCTCAATTTCAATTGCTGTTCCAAATATTTCAAAGTTCTGTCTAAAGGTTCGCCAATTTTGTGATATATTTCCATTTAAATTTAGATTGCCTACAGGTTTTACGTAATCCATTCTTGAGACACAGTTAGGAAATTTTCGGGGTCTTCCACGTTGTCTTTTAATTGAATGAATATCCTTTGTTTTTCGTGCGACTTCTTTATATCTGCCCATCCGTTTTATTGTTGTTCGTGATTTTTATTTTTCGCTCGTGATTTAATTATTCATTTTTTCTAAATTTTGATTAACTTTTCCATTTTTAATGTTATTCAATTGTATTTTCACTGTAATCCATTTACGACTGCGCCATGTTAAAACACGTCTTGCTTCTCTAGCTATTCTTTATTAACTGCTTGTATAATTCATTTATTCTTAACCTACTAGTCTATCTTACAACTACATATACAATTCCATATGCTACAGTAATCGAGGAATATTGATATTAAAATCGCCACTCAAAATCATGGAGATTTCGTTGACGTTTCGACCTAATAAAGTTGAACCTTCCGAAGTGTATATGAGGAGATTGTCATGTATGAGTTTCATTATTTCGCCTACAATTTTATGTGGTGATACATATCTTCGTGAACGCTCTACTGCTAATTCTCTCTTTCGTTTAAGTTTTGTATCGCAAGGGTCTTCAGTTTGTATATTTGAGTCAACATGAAGATTTATTTTTGATGGTACTGAAATTTGTCGAGGGAACGAATTTTGTATTTGTACAACAGTATCTTGATGTACTACAGGATAAAGATTATCCTGTTGCGTGTACCTTTGATTTATTTTCTCGCGATATCTTTGTGAATGCTCTCTTGCTAATTCTCTCGAGTCAACATAAAGATTTTCTCGTTGCTGCTCCCTTTTTCTTTTGAGAAAATCCCATTGGCGCTCTCCGGCCAATTTATTTTACCATTCATCATAGTTATTATTTTGGTTATTAGTGTTTATCTTTAAATAACTAATATACCTTAAATAATACTGGTCACGACCAACGATTACTAATCTAAAGTAAATTTCCGAATTACTTTTTATTAGAATATACAAAATGTAAAATTTACAATTAATGGTAACTTATTTTTTTTATGTTGTGTGAATTACAAAAGACACGAGACACATAATAATTGTTACGTTAAACTACAATTACTAGATTGGCACTATATGCATAGGCAATAACAATAACAACAATAATAGCCACAGCACAATAATAAAACAGCAACAATATTAATAAATAAATTTCACTAAACAAACGCTTAAAAATTTGCCTCCAATTCACCAAAAAACACAAAAAACTATAATAATTATTTTGTCACAACATGCACAACTAATAGATAATCATAACAACAACAATAATAACAAACAACAAGGGAACAACAGAAACAATATAAAAATTAGGTATTTTTTATAAATAAGATTAATTTTTTTTTCAAAAATTTATTAATCTAAATAAAAATAGGTGCGTTTCAGTTTCAATGGAGTACGTACGCCGGCGTAGTTGGGCGCACATCGGCGTAGATGCTGGCTATTGACATGAAAATGAAACGCACCTATTAATATATATGCAACCCCACACAGACTCAAGTTTCTTCGCCTCTTGTGCCCCGTCCTCCCCATTTCCCAGCGTTATACGAAAGCTCTGACGATTTTTCAATGTGTGAGAGCGTGATGCGAATGAAACCTATTCGCTCTCAAGGAAATTTTTAAGCATAGGCGCGCGTAAAGAAGTTTTACTTCAAAAATTGATTGCTCAAACATAATATGTATCATATTATTATGCTGTGCATTGTTATGCCCATCAACTAAATTTAGTCTTAAAGCAGGCATGCTCAGTTATTAAAGAAACACCAATATTTTTCGTCAATGGGTGCCTTCCATTTAGACACAGAGAGACACAGTGTTACACTGTGTCCGACACAGAAGTGTTCCATCAACGACACAGCTAGACACAGCCGGGCACAACTAAGACAATGCTACCAACCCTCGCCAATTGAAATGTGATCGTTAATTTATAATTACAACAATATTGTTTCATTTTTAAGATTCCCAGCATTTATAAGATGTCGGGTAATTAATTTAAAGAAATTATCAACATAAAATTTACGATTTACTTGCCAAACAAAAATAAAAACTTATGTGTTCCATTTGGGCTTACACAGAACGACACAGAGCGACACGCTGTGTCGGACACAATTGTCTTTCTGTGTCTAAATGGAAGGCACCCAATATATCTGCTTTTACGTCATTCTTTTCATGCTCTCCCAAACGAAAAGATTTATTAATCGGAGTTTGCAACAAATGGGGTCTCCCGCGAACTGTTGAAATTCGGTGGAAGTTCAATTTCCGAGAACTGTGATCTATACTCGAAAATAAAGAAAATCTCATTAGTTGTTTTGAATTGATAATTAATACTTTTTTCAAGCCCCACCAAATTTTAGAGGCAGGAGCCGCCGCTGAGCTTTACAATAATAGGTAATTTTGGTCACACTTCAAATAAATGTATTTTGAATCTAATGACTCCAACTTTTATAGGAATAGTTGGTTTTTCGTTACTGGTTAACAAGAGTTGAATATTGAAGGTTTGGATTGATTTTAAATGTTTAAACGTTGGTGCAGCGAGGCGCATCGGGTCCCAGCTATCCAAAATAGAGAAAATAAGCGGTTCATTGAGACACTTCATCTGTGTATGAAAATTCATATCTCGAAAAATGCCATGTCAATGCATGGTTTTTATTGTCTCGATCAAAATGTCAGATCACTAATAGTTTCACATTTTGTTATTTGGAATCAAAAATACCAAAAAATTGCCTTTTTCAAACTCTCTTACTGTATATTAAAATTCATATCACCTGATTACTACTATTGGTTTATGAGTGCAGCATAGGCGCACCGGGTCACAGCTAGTTAACTATAAATTTACGAAAATTCGAGTTCATGAAGAAAAATGTCGATTTTTTGGGTTTGGAAATTACCCAAGGAGGTATATTGCCTGGAGAACGTAAAGTACGAGCTATTACAGACTACGAGCGACCAGTAGATGTGCATGGAGTTCGAAGTTTTATTGGTCTAGTGAGTTTCTTCAGAAGATTAGTGAAAGGATTTACTCTAATTGTTGCTCCTATGGTTAACTTACTGAAAAAAGATGTGCTGTTCGAGTGGACTGATGAGCAGGAGACAGCTTTTCAAAAAATTAAGGAACTTATAACGAAGAGACCGGTGCTAGCCATATATGATTCAAAAAGAGAAACCGAAGTTCACACTGATGCGAGTAGCGCGGGTTTAGCTGCAATGTTGCTTCAAAAAGGCGATGATGGAGGTATGTATCTAGTATATGCAATTAGTCGAATCGGAAAGAGTGTATCACTCTAGTAACCTGGAACTGTTAGCGATAGTGTGGGCTGTGACACGGTTAAGTCTATTTGATAGATATTCACTTTAAAATAGTTACCGACTGTCGGTCACTGGTTTATTTAAATGCCCAAAAGACTCGAAATCCTCAAATTGCTAGATGGAGTTGCGCTTTATCCGAATATCAATTTGATATAATACATCGACCTGGAGAAAAAGTGCAACATGTTGACGCCCTTAGCCGAGCCCCCGTAGAAGTTGCTGTAGATGGCAATGTTGAAGATAATATGTGGCTAATAACAATGAAGATGAAGTAGTAATGTATCAACACCAAGATGAAGATTTGAAGAAGAAAATATATATTTTAAAAGAGCCTGTGAGTGAAAGACGGAAATGTGAGAAAAGTGAAATTGACGCATATGAGTTACATGACAATATTCTGTATAAAAATGTTAATGGTCAATTAAAATATATTGTACCAAAATCTATGAGGAAGTCTTGTTGTACGACACCATGATATGAGAGGACATTTTGGAATTGAAATAACTTGTGCAATAATCCTCGAATATTACTATTTTCCGAGAATGAAAGAGTATGTACGGCGACATATAATGGCTTGTTTGCATTGCTTGATGATTAAGACACTGAAGGGTAAACAACCAGGAGAGCTACATCCCATACCGCCTGAAAAACGACCATTTCCTACCAGCCATAATAAGAAGAAGCATATTTTAGTATTGATAGACAATTTCACCAAATTTGTACGAATAGATGGTGTCCAGAGCACCAAGGCTACACCTGTGATTCGTATTCTAAATGATTTCATGCTAAGTTATGGAACACCAGAGTGTGTAATTACCGATCGAGGCACAGGATTTATATCAAAGGACTTTGAGCAATTCTGTTTACAACTAGGAATCACACATGTTGACTTCTCCAAGCCATCCGCAAGCCAACGGTCAAGTAGAACGGGTTAACCGAACCTTATTGCCAGTAATTCAAGCACATTTGGAAGACTCAGTAAACATGCGTGATTGGGATAAAAATCTCAAGAACTTGGATGTTAAATACTTCAGAAAATAAAACAACTGGAAAGACACCTTTTGAGATGATATACGGTTATAATCCTAGATTGAATGGTGGACCAGAGCGTATATTGACAGTACGAGAGGAAAGTGAACGCTATCGAGAACCTAGTGAAGTACGAAATGAAGAAAGAATTTTGGCTGAGCAGCAAACTTACAAATCTAGATACGATCGTACGCATCGAACAAATGTACGTTATCAACTTGGTGATATCGTGAGCATGAAGGTATTCCCTCGACAAACAGGCGAACCAACCAAACTCCAATACAAGTATCGAGCACCATTGGTTATAAATAAAGTGTTACCGGGTGATACTTATGGTGTGACTGATTTGAAAGGAAGCAGGAAAGGAAGACGATACGCGTCAACTGCCCAATGTATCGCAACTGAAGGTCTGGAAGCCAAATTCTCTGGATGATGAAGAAGATCTAATGAGTGAAAATGAAAATTGTCAATCAAAATGTGAAATGGTCAACGAAAATACAGTGGAACCAAAAGTTCTTGAAGGCTTATCTAATGAACTAAATGATAAAAATGAACTAGATAAAAATAAGAATGAGACGGATGCAACAGAGCAGGATGTTACTAGATTAAACGAAAATACTAATAAGATCAAAAAGAGTAAGAAAATTGCAGAATCGGATATTCCTAAAGATAACACTGTGAAGAACACAGAAGTAAGCGTACTATACGAAAATCTTCTAATTACAAAGATTTTGTGGAGTATTGACGATCGAGGGATAACTTGCGAAAAATGTAGATTCGAATAGGTGTAGGAATTACTTTTGTTTTTTTTTGTATAAGCTGAGCGAATGTTTAATTTTTTTTAATGTTGTTTTGAGTAAGATGCCAGCTCGAGGACGAGTAGAAGTAGGATGGCCGAGTGTTAGCGAAAAAAATAAGAAGAGAAGGAACGAGATTTTGATAGTAAGAAGTTGGATAACCTGGAATGGCGTCAAAAAAAGAAAGAAAGAAAAACGCGGTCGAAAAAAGAAAGAAAGATAGAAGTCTTTATACGTATATCGTTGAAATCAATAATTTAGTTTACTTTACGATTAATTGTGTGTTTTACTGATTTCGTAAATCCAAGAACGAGGATTGAATTCGTAAGATTTATTGTAGACTATAATGACATTCAGAATAAATATCGTGACACGTTGATCGAAAAACTCAGACCCCATTTTGTTCTTTAAGCGTGCTGAGCTAAAAGAGAATCGCCATATTGAGGTAAACAAAAGGCGTATTGATCCAAATCCTTTCTTGACTGTCGCACTAAGACATGATCCCAGCAAAAAGGATTGAGCCAAATCCTTGCCGATAGTCAAGGAGACAGAATCCCAATAAAAGGCGTATCCCAAAAATTTCGAACCTCAACACCCAGAGGTCGTGCGTTCACATTAATTAACTTTACATTTCAGTACCCTGCAGCCTCCAGGTACTTAAGTGGAGCACATCATCACCAGAGGGAATCGCGCAACGCGGCAACGTAAATACCCACTCAGCAGCTGAAACTGATTTAAATGTAGTATTACTAAAAATCACGGTGAAACATTGAAATCATTTTTGTTTAAAGAAATGAAATCTAACGAATTAACCTTAATAAATTTTATACTAATTAAAATTGTAAATTGAATTATAGTAAACGTTTTAAAATAAAATTGACTTTACGAAAAAAATGATGGTGATTACGGCAAACAAGGTTTTCCGTGTTATTCTCTCATATTTAATTTTCAAATTCCCAAACCTATCAAAAGAATGTGGATTTAGACAATTATATTTTATTATTGCCTATTCAGGCATGTTTTCGAACAGTTTACCAGTTCAGTTAAACAGCCTATAAAACCAAAGGCATGCATTTATTTATTTCATTTTGGATTTGTTAAATTGTTAAGGTGAAAGTCAAATGTTAAAAGTATTAACCAAATACCATGTTTTTCGAATGAAGAATATGTTGATGTTATTACGTTTTTGCGGCTTCGTAGGATTAATTAAGGAATACACTTTTTAATGTTCACACTACACTTCTTTATTGACACAATTCAATGTCTCCAAAAACACTTCTTTTAGTTCACTAATTTTCACTGCAATTTAATATCTCTCACTAATAACTTGTATCTATCGCCTTTTAACTCACTATTTAATCACCACTTTTCGCTTTAGGTCCCTTTGATCACTTAGAACACTTTAATCGCTTTTCAAACCAAAACTTACTTTAAATGCCGCTGCCCCTGCTTCCTTTATCCAAGTTCCAGATATTTCCACCACAGTC
The DNA here is from genome assembly GCA_963855945.1 of Thereva nobilitata. NCBI lineage: Eukaryota > Metazoa > Arthropoda > Insecta > Diptera > Therevidae > Thereva > Thereva nobilitata. Next base: position 86,662,061 of record OY979694.1, on the reverse strand, counting down.
TGGAGGACTTCTATTACTGGAACATTTACTGAGTTTCCATGGGAGTTCAACCAGAGTTGAACCCGAGCTATACGTAGCGCATTAGACATTTTACTTCCTTGGCGTGATTTAAGACAAATTTCTAATTTGCGTCCAAACAATTTATTCGATTTTTGGATTTTTTTATTTTCGTGCGTTGGCAGGTGGAAGCATCGTGCTACCGATACCCTCCAGCCTGTCGATTATGCGGAACTCTATTCCTAACTAAAACTATTCGTCCTATTCTCCCGCGGGAATGCGTCGCATGCTGGATCAGCTTTACTCCTGGTATTACTAAGACTACCCGATGAAAGAATACCCGTGTAAACCTAGATTAACTTGTAAAACTGCTTCTGCTCCATAGCCTCTACCCCTTCACCCATATCGTTCGTTTACAGATTCCTCGGATTCCTGTGCCACACATTCCTAAAAATTCACTCTCATAATATTTTCAAAACGGAAGGAAGTATAACTTCAATAAAAGTGCACACGATTATCTAGAAAACAAACCAACTATTGGCAAGTTTATAGCAGCAAAATTAAATCGATTTAACACAAAGTTACGCCAAAATTTCTAATTAACATATAAACGGGTATTTAATACGAAATCGAATGAAAGTTGGATTGATGTATGTACACATAACATAACACAAACGCACGGATAAAACAACAAGAACTGTCACCTTGCAGTACTGCCATCACCAAAGAAGATTCTCACAAATACATTCTTATAACTTTGACTTAAGGCGCGAACATCGGCAACATTAAAAATGTGTGTGTCATGTTTTTATCGGGGCGAGACTACTAACCCTGGTTTGATCCTCAAAAGGGCCGTTGCTGTTTCTCGTTTTCGTATTTCGTCGTTTCGTGTTTTACGGCTCCCATCGTCCTTGGCGCCCTGTGCAGCGTGCCCGGATACCGCCCGCACGGTACTGGAAATACAAAAATGTGCATAATATATATTTATGGAAGGAAGGTAACGCTTCTTTATGGGCGCGGTCAAAAATCAGCTAAATGCGCAGTCACTTGATGTTGAATGCCGAAAATGCACAGCTGATTTGCAGTCACTGTCAAATTAAACCGAACGCGTGCAATTTGTTTACAGTGGTTTTTAATCATTGGACGACTAAATGCACGGAATGCGCATTTAGCTGACTTTTTGACCGCACCCTATAAACGGTGTTAGGAGTTTTATTTTCACTTGTACATATAAGTCGGGGTTAGCGGCTAACAAAGACCTCGGAAGGTGGTGGCACCCGATTTGTCACTTCTGCCAAAACCCGAGAAGAGTCACTGCAGTCGAACACCTAGCAGCTCTGTTAGCAAGTCCTAATCCCGCCTACCCTCGGTGCCCCCTTCTTTGGAAGGAGCTAACGGGAGACGGTCGAATGGCGAGTTCTCTGCGCCACAAAACAGAGTTTTAAGTCGGTTGGGCTGGGGGTTAGCAATCCGCTCTCATAAAACGCACAATTGCTACGAATCGGCAAACAATGCCTCGGAACCGGATGGACAATACGACGACGACCTTTGCTTTTCGAACCAGGACACGAATCGGATCATGGAATGTGAGAACGCTGCTTCCTGATGGACCACAATGTTTCGAATAGAACAAACCAGCTGGACAAAAGTCATTTTTGAAATTTAGAGAAATGATTATAGAAAGAGAGAAAAAACACTCTGAAATTAAGGAAAAGGGGGTTTTATTGCACCGGTTTACCTAATAAGGTGGGTAAAAAAGGGTTTACATAATAAGGTGGCCTATATAAAAAAATGGGAAAAATGCACTATTTCATTCCTAATTTTACTGTTCTTGTGATAGCACATTAGATAGTTTTTACCACTGTGAGTAGTAGGCTGCATTCGAAAATTCAGCCAACTGCGCAGAATTGGCAGCACATCATTCAAAAAATCAAACCGCTGCAGCCGGGCATATATTCCCTGCAGCCGATACTGTGTTACTGCCGATTCTGCGCAGCTGGCTGAATTTTCGAATGCAGCCTATATATTAATGATGAATTTGGAACCTAAGGGTGAGTACTTTTCATTTTTTATAACATTTAGTACCTAACATTATGCATTTATTGAGAATAAAATCCGAAAACTTAAATTTTCACTTTTTTTATAATTCTTTGCCTTCATTGGACTGGGAGTTGCCTGCCCTCGCTTGAGCCCGGGGTAAATTTTGGATGTATCGTAGCTGTGACTGTCTAGTTTCGAAATATATCAATTTCTGGCAGCACACTTTAGTACAACTATTTTTTTTTATTTTTTTTTTAAATTACCCCTACTCTGTTTCCAAAACTGAGCTCTTTGAAGAATGGCAGAAGCACGACAAAAGTGATCAAAATAGAAAGCTATATGAGTTTGTAACTTTTAAATATGGCATTTCTGGGATCACCGAGTCATCGATGAGAGATACCAAAAATATCATATCTAGGTTTTCTTCAAAGGTACTGGAAAAGTGGACAAAATGCGGCAAAAGTATGGACCGATTTCTGAAAAATCATAATCAATGGATCAAGGGATATCTGGTTTTTCATATCTCGTCTCAACAAGTTCAGCCTTCAAAATCTGCAAGTTTAACACCAGGACGACCTCACAAGGATTTCAAGGAATCGAGCGACAAAAAAAAGAAGAGTTGAAGACCTGATCACTCCAAGGACTACATCAGAATTATTGACTGATGTGGAAACTTCAGTGCGATTATCTGGCAACAGGGATCTGGCGAGAGTTATTAAAGAAGCCAGCAAAAGTTATGAATATTGTAAAAAAATGAAAAAAGTGTTAGTTTTAGCGGCACATCCGAACAGAGGTGTTTAATAAAGGAAGAGGCATTGGTTTATACGTGGACTCCAAATCTACCAGCCAGACCGCCTCTTTTTTAAATACCTTGAGAATCGTTATTAATCGAGTTAATCTTCTAGCTCAGAAGTGCACTTCTCAGCTGGGCTGAGAAACGGGCCGCACTTAAGGTAGAAACAGAATGGCACGGCGACCGAGCCGGTGGCCGTCGACGGATTTTAGACTCCGTCTTAGCTAACAGAATGGTGCGGCGCGGTCAAATTTAACGGAATTTAACGGACGACGGAATTGAAATAAACGAATTTGAAATTTTTAACGTAAATATAATTTCATGAGAACAGAATAAATTTTTTTAATTATTTGTTTTGTAAAAATACATGATTGTTAATTGCAACTTTGATCTTACCTGGAATTAAAAATTTAAGTTATTTTCAATATTTTCATATTTTTTTTTCAATATTTTAGTAAAGAAAAATTTACTTGGAATTCAAAAATCGAAGAATTGTTTTAAAAATTGGCTGCTATATAATATTTAGCCATTTACCGAAGATTATCCGAAACTTAAAAATTAAAGGGTTTATTTTGAAAGAGGGTGGTTTCATGACCTCTTTTATGACATTACATTAGATAAATTTACCTGGAAGTAGAAAATGGGCGATTTGTTATTTACATTGGGCTGCTTAATGATATTTTGCCATTTACCGCAAATTACCTGGAATTTAAAAATTAAAGGATTTGTTTTGAAAGAGGGTGGTTCCATGACCATCTGAACTAAAAACAACCTAAAGAAATAAAATATAGCTTGCCGCATAGATCTAATTGAGAAAAATCAAGAAAAACAAATTATTAAACAATCACTTTTATTTTATATTATTTTACATATATTCCCCTTCTCTCTTGGATGATCTTATAACTTTCAAAGCCTGAAAGTACAAAAAATGTATACTACATCATTAGAAAGCAATAAAAAACACTTCTCACCGTCCTTTCCGGGTTTCCGCCCAAAATATCTAGCATCACTATCTCCAGCTTGAATCCTCAGCATGTTTTATTTCAACTTTTATCTGACAAAAAACTTTAACTACACAACTTTCCCAGAAATAAATGTAATAACTTACTTTGGCTCCTGTTTTTCCTCAGCTATCACAACCACAAGCTCCTGTTCCGGAATTTTATTGTTTTTAATCAAATATGTACAAACATTTCAACATTTGGATCATTGTTTTTCACTAATAATTAAAGTTATAAGTTGTTACAATTTATTAGAAAATGAATAACATCACAGTACCTTGAAGTATCTCCAAAAGTTTAAATTAATAAACTTCCATTTAATTCATCTTGAGTTGCTAAATAAAGAAAAGAAATTTTTTTTATTATTGACTATTTTGGTTTGATTTTATTATAAAAATTAGATTTAAATACCTGCAACACAGTCTTTCTGATGCCCCATAATTTATAAATAACTCCTTTTTGCCATTATATAATAAATTGCATTAATTTATTTAAAATACTAAAAAAAACTCACGAATTAAATTTAAAATAACGGCCAAACAGCGCCACGACAAAATTGTCAAATTGCAGGCAGACAGCAGTTGAAAACAAAAAATGTGTTCTAAATGTGTACTAAATCAGTTTTCAATGGTTGGTATCACTTGGCGGCGGCGGCAGAATTCGGATTTGCTCTAATTTCACCGTGCCGGACTCCGCCTCCGTGTCATTATGTTAGCATATATGGCGGTGCGTGTATTTTAAAGGTTTTGTCCGTCACGGACACCTCCGTCGATACGGTCGCCGTGCCATTCTGTTTGTACCTTTATGTGCAGGGACCGAACCGGCCGAGAGCACCCAAAAAGGTATAAGAAGAGAAACACCGCATAACGAGCATGCGACCGAAAATGCGGGCTCCTTCTCGACCCTCCCCAGCACTCCGGTACCGAGCCAATGCAACATTTAAGAGCACAAAACATCAAACAGTGAAGCGTGCAAAGACAATGAAAAAGTGGGACACGCAGGGAGTCACGCCACATTAAAAAGAGTCCTTTTAAGAACATCTTCGCTGCTTTGCATGCAAAAAGCACTCGCATTTTTGTTAACATTTATAAGCATGCGGTTAACTGGTTCGTACATCCCATAATTGGTATTAGAGGAATTAATGTACAAGAGAGGTGGACGGTGGACCTCTCAGGTTGTAGTTGTTCACTCTAAATGACGTACGGGTTCGTAGGAAGCCTGAGTCAACTTTGTCATTCAACAAACTATGAACGAATATAACGTCAGCGACCTCGCGACGCTTATGGACAGAGCTCAAGTTGAGCAATTTAAGTCTGTTCACATAAGGCGGAAGAATAAGTGGGTCATCCCACGGGAGGTGACTGAGTGCAAAACGGACGAACTTCCTTTGAACCGATTCGATTTTATCGACATGGGAGGAGTAGTAAGGAGACCATACCTGGGAGGCGTATTCAAGTAAAGGCCTAACTAAAGATATGTACAAGTGCTTTGTGATAAGGGGGTTGTTGAATTCCTTGGACCATCGTTTTATAAATCCCAGGACTGAATTGCCCTTGGAAGAGATATAATTGATGTGGGTGGAGAAATCCAACTTACTTTCTAACCTAACCCCAAGATCGATAACAGAATTTGCACGGGAGACTTTGTTGTCGAGAAAAGTATAGTCGTAAGTTATAACGCCACGTTTTCTACAAAAAGTCATGACCTCACATTTACTAATGTTAAGGACCAGGTTGTTGTTGGAACACCAAGAATAGAAGGTGTTTAGGTCTGCTTGCAGAAGTTTGCAATCCTCGATACTCCTTATGTGGCGGTACAGTTTGATGTCATCGGCATAAATAAGGATTTTACAGTGCCTCAGCAGGGTAACAATGTCATCGATTGATAAAATAAAAAGAAGAGTACCAAGATGACTTCCTTGCGGGACACCAGAGGACGCCTCGATGTTTTTAGATTTGGCTCCGCGGAATAGAACCTGGTAGGTTCTGTCGGCTAAGTTCCAGTCGTACTTACTTAGCACATAACCAGGGCATGCGGAAAGCCTAATTTTTTTAGTTTTAGAACTATAATAGAGTGAGAGAGCATGTCGAAAGCTTTACTGAAGTCTGTATAAACACAGTCAGTTTGACAGCCAGTGACAAAGCCTCGAACAGGGTAAGAAGAGAACTCTAGTAAATTAGTAGTAGTGGAACGAGCTGCAAGAAAGCCATGTTGGTTAGTTGAGATAAGTCTCTTGCAGATAGGGGCAATAGCAGAATAAATAATGGATTCGAAAAGTTTTGGTATACATGATAACTTCGCAATCGGTCTATAATTAGATATTTCGTTCTTACAACCCTTTTTATGAACAGGGATTATAAAAGAGTTCTTCCATAAGGTTGGGAAGCGCCCTGTATTGAGGGATTTCTGAAATAAACATAGGATAGGAGACAGTAGGACCCCTGCACAGGATTTTAGAACAGCAGGAGGGACACTATCAGGGCCGGACGAAAAATCTTGTGGAAGATCATTTATATGTTTCGAGATATCTTCCCTGGTTATAGACCGAGATAAATTTTGAGCCGTTTGTATTGCGTTGATATGTCGAAAATTGTCTTCATGAGGTTGGAAGACAGGAGACGAGAAAGATTTGAGGAAGAACGATGCGAACTTGTCGCAAATCTCGGATGAATTAGAACTAACAGAGTTCTCGTATTGCATGGTGCTAGGGTAATTATCAACTTTTTCCTTAGAGTTGATAAATTGAAAGAATGCTCTGGGATCCCCATACAGTTTACCTTCCATGTTGCTAAGGTACTCCTTATAGAGACCCTCGGACAGAGCATGGAATTGGTCATAGTAATTGAGAAAAGCATAGAAGCTCGCAGTGTCTTTTCTCTTCAGGTAGGTTTTCCAGAGTTTATTCTTCTGGTTTTTGGTGTGTCTCAACTCATTATTGTACCAGGGCGGGGATGATCTGTTTTAATACTATTCAAAATTTATATGTTTATTTCTCCAGTTCGGTTAAAAAATTATTATTTTGAAAAACATGTAAAATTATTAATTTTTAAGAAACTTAGTCGGACTAGTAGTGAAAGTAGCGTAGACGCGTTAAAACGATTAGTTCGTCCATTAGATGATGTCTGTTGTAGAACTCGTTCAGGTAGGGGAACCCGTATGAAAACATAGAGCAGAAGCCGCAAAAGGCTTTTTGATAGATTTGCGATCAGAGCAAAATTTCAGGAATTTATTGAAAAAGCAAAGCAAATTGCTACCAAGTTAGAAGTGCCTTGTGTATTTCGCGCGTCCTTGCGACCCAGACGAAAAAAGCTCTTTTTCATATGATCAGCTGATGGGGCGCAGATTGGCATACTGCACCGGGCGCCAAAAAAACCACGCGCCGGCCCTGGCTACAAGTGCCTCTGCTCAAACATTTTCAAAACAACTTTTGCACATTATAAATGGCGAAATTCCAATCGATATCAAAACAAAATAGATTTCGTATGCGCAAAACTTTTGTCAAATGCAGCCCAATAGTATTAAATTTGAATGCTATACAGGAACCTTTAAATGTAGGTATTGCAGATGAAATTTACTTGTTAGAGAAAAACAGAGCTAAAGAATGCAAGAGATAGAAGTAACTTTTTATATGTGTGCCAGTTTTCACGCGTTTGCTTTTGCGTGAAAAATGTTTCGTTAAGTTCTTCCGCTCCCTTCCCTCTCTCATCTATAAAACCGGTTTTAGGCGCCATGAATGTGCACTGTGTGAATATGCCCATTGAATTTCTCAGCACACATTGAAAGTTGGATCACCTGTGATGCTAATTCGAAATTTGAACGCCCCGAAGCTGTGCAATGGAACAAGACATCATCAAAAAATTAACACCGAATTTGATCGAAGCAAGCATCGGTAAGGTAAATTCGAAGGCGAAGACGTCCTCATTCCAGGGATACCGATGATTTCCTACGATATACCTTTCGAGTTTAAACGACTTCAGTTCCCTTTGCGCCTTGCCTTCGCGATCACCATCAACAAAGCACAAAGTCAATCGTTTATATTGCTGGATAGAATTTAGAAAACTCCTGGTTTTCACACGGGCAATTGTATGTTGCCTGTTTGCGAGTTGGCACACCAACAAATTTATATCATTATTTATACACCAAACCAAAAATACTGTGTATCCGTTAATGATTAAGTATTTCATCTGTGTATGGAAATTCATATCTCAATAAATGCCAAGTCAGTGGATGGTTTTTAATGGCTCGATCAAAATATCAGATCCCTAAAGCCTCGGCCACGATACGAACGGCGAGCGGCGAAAAGTGAGCGGCGAGCGGCACCAGAAAAATTTAATGTCTCGAATTAGCGGCGAGTGACAGTAGAACGGCACTTTAGTATTGCCGCTCTACCTCTCAACGCTCCACGCGCGTATCGGGACCAGATTCGAGCGTTTTCCATATAAAACAATACAAAATAAAACTCAGAATCGCCGCTCTGCCGCTCACCGCTAGCCGCACGCCGCTCGCCGCTCGTATCGTGGCCGAGGCTTAATAGTTTCACATTTTGTTATTTGCAATCAAAAATACGAAAAAATTCCTTTTTCAAACTCTCCTAACTCATATTACCTCAACTGTAAAATAAAAGTGTTTTTTTAATGAACCATATAGTTCTTCCCCATACAAATCTGAAAACCCAGGTTTTATCGAGGTCTTTATCCAGGTTTTGGGAAATTTCAAAATTTCCCTTTCTTTTCGGAATGTAGCATACTTACTGGCTGTCGTAAAAACGTCAAATTTGTAGGCATGAAGAAACAAACAGTTTGGAGTCCTCTAGTCGGTAAAGACGTGTTTTTCCCGGTCGCTCTGAATACTATTTTTTTTCTGTGCCAATTTTTTTCCGAATTTTCTAAAAATGTCTATTGGAAAGTGCTTTAAGTGCGATAAGGACTTAATTAAAGACGGTGACATTAGCTGTGCTATTTGTGGCAAAAAATTTCACAAAAGATGTACATTAATGAATTCTCAATTATCAAAAAAGTGGGCAAGTTGTGTGGCGCTGTAAATGGTGTGTAGAGTTTCCTATCTCTATTATATTATCTAGACTCGAAGCCATAACGAAGGAATTAGAGTCTCTCAAGCAAGGTGTAACGGGGGTTGCCCCTAAATTGAAGATCGGGGACCCACTTTCCAAAAAAGTGCAGCCTGGTTCAAAGAATAAAACTTCCGTTCCAGCAAATATTTCCCTGAGGAGGTCATCGACCTCGTCTGTTAGTGCATCAGCTGTGAGAAGTGATCGACTATCAGACGATATTGCGTCACCAGTTCCAGCTCCTGATACGGGATCTTCCTCTATTGACGTCGAGATCAACCCAACCTTGAGTACTGATGGAGTGACTCAACATGTGGCGTCTGTTGATGCTGCTGTCTGCTCCGCTGGTGATATTGTGGATTTGCTATGTAAGAACGATGCTACTGCAAATGCTTGGATCAGAGTCGAAAAAAAAGTAAATAGATCTCGTGCACCGAGACAAATTATTGGTAGCAACTCTGACAACAACAATTTACTTAATGTAATTGGGAGCGAAAAATGGCTTCATTTATCTCGCCTTGATGTCCGTACTTCTGAGGATGATATTTTGAAATATTGCGCAAAGGCGTTGAATATTGCAGAAAGCGACCTTCTGTGTAGAAGGCTCCTACAGAAGGACCAGGACCCTTCCTCATTTAAGTATGTTACTTTTAAACTTGGAGTTCCTGAAGAAATATTTGCAAATTGTTTTGACTCTTCCATCTTGCCTAAGGGTATTCTAGTGCGAGCTTTTAAATTTCAGTCAAAAAACGTGTCTGCTGCCTCGCAGGTGAAACCGTAACGTGTTCTTTGCCTGCGGTTCCGGTTGATGATGTTTTAAATAATAAAATTAATTGCGTTAATATGGCTCCTGCTGGTGTAATTCCTGGTTATTCTATTTACTATCAGAATATAAGAGGAATGTCCACTAAAACCGAGGATATTTTTATACATATTGTTGAGGCTGAGTATGATATTATTGTGTTGACTGAGACCTGGCTAAGCCCTAAAGTGTTCTCGTCTGAATTTTTCAATGACTCTTTTTCTACCGTTTATAGGAAAGATAGATGCTACAGGGCATCTTATCATAAGGCAGATTATGTAGCACTGAATGAGTACTTTAATGGAATTAATGGTCAGAGCTTCTAGTCTTTAATGGCAATAATTTGGAAACTGTTTATGATATATTTATGGATGTGATCCACGATGCTATATCAAGGTTTGTTCCTGTCTCGGTATGTAAAAAATCTTTACATCCGCCCTGATTCTGCAAAAGCTTACTGAGGCTAAAAAATGCTAAGAATAGGGTTCATAAACTATTCTTAAAGCATGGAAGGGATGATGATCTTGCTCTGTTCCGTAGATTACGTCGTGAATATAACTGTTTGCATAATTTTCTGTTTAGGAAATATATTTGTTCTGTTGAGATGAATATAAAGCAAGATAGTAAGGTATTCTGGGCATTTGTAAATTCGAAACGTTCTTTTTCTTCATTCCCACGTTTAATGAAGATGGGTGAATTGATATCTCAGTCTACGGAAGACACGGTTGAGCTGTTTTCTTCTTACTTTAAGTCCGTTTATAATATTAATCATCATGTAGTCGATCTGGACTCTTTGCATATTGAGTAATGTGTAGATATCTGCAATATAAAACTAGATATTTCTGAGGTATTTAATAAATTGTCAAGTCTATCGAATGATTCTTTCTATGGGGTGGATAGAATATCGAATATACTTTTAAAAAGATGTGCTGAATCGCTTGCCATGCCATTACTGTTAATTTTCAATACTTCGATCAGTTGTGGGCTTTTCCTGAGCTGCTGGAAGTTTTCCTACATAAAGCCATTGCACAAAACAGGTCCTAAAGATGTTGTGAATAATTACAGGGGCATAGCTAAACTCCTTCCTGTCCCGAAATTATTTGAGGCTATTGTTAAGCCGTGTCCACACATAACAAACATTTGACAAACATTTGAAAAACATTTAATAAAAATTTGACAAACATTTGACAAACATTTGAATAGTGTTTGTTATATGTGGACGCGAATGTTGGAGTCTTTGGATTTTTAAAAATGTTTGGATTTAATCCAAATGAAATGGAAAACATCGGATGTTTGTTGAAAATTTTTCAGTACTTTCGTGCACTTTTATGCAGACGGACATTCATCACGAGTGAGAAGTGGGATAAAAGCACCATAATTATATTTATATAGTATTCTACCTCTCAAAATTTGTGAGATAATTCAAGTAGCTATAAATATAAATATAAATAAAAATAAAGCGTACTGATTCATTAAAATTTAGCAAATGACTTATCAGTGTCCGTGGAGGAGTTCAACTGGAGTTTGGGACAAAGAGGCATACAGAAAATCATCCGGAATGGATGCGAGAGCAGATGAAGATAACACTACTGTTGGGTAGGACACAATTACAAAATGAGTTTGTAAGAGGGATCTCTTTTTTCTTCTTTGCCAGTACAATGTCATACTTCAAATGAGGCGAGGTGCCATTGTAATGCCAAAATAAACAAATTCAAGAAAGAAAGAAAATAAATACCAATGAAGAGCTTTTTTCACGAGTTTGATTCTAATATGCATTTATCTGCCTCAGAGTAAAAGTAAGAGAGTAAGAAAACTATGCCTCCACGATATAAATTTACAATTTACCATCACACCTCGCCTCATTTCAAATTGAATTTTACTGCCCAAAAGAGAGAAGGAAGAAACCCATGTCTCACGTATTTAGAATCAAAACCTCGCCTCGCTTATCTCGATACACTCTCATATACCAGTAGGACATTATTTTTGAACCGGGACATTTCGAAAAAGTGAGGCCTAAGTACAACTTACCATTGTGTAAGGGACAAATGTACTGCCTCCGGCTCAACTCTAGATGATACTGACAAAAATCTAAACGAAGGGGGATATTCTATAACAGTGGCTTCTGAAGTGAGAGATCAGGAAGAAAATCCTGTCGAAATTGTGGCAAATGAAGAATTTATTTTTCCTATGTGTTCGCACATAAATAAAAAACTGTTCCGATAGTTAAAAGAAACAGGAAACGTAAAATCACCATAAATAAAATTCACCTTTTCGATCACGGATTTTATTTATATATGACAACCTCAATAATTTATAATTTCAACAGCTTAATATTTCACTTTATTTTTATTCTAAAATATTTAAATTCAAATTCTAAATTTCACATATAATAAACAATTTCTAATTTTTATCACCAACTTGGAAAAATTTATAACTTGACTAGTTACACGTATGTACTTTAAATTCAGCTTTTGAATTTCTAAAATGTTCAATATTATACATATAAAATTTAAGTTCCTTTTCAAATTCAAGAAGATTTTTATGATTTCTAAAGTTTCACAACGCGGTCACAACCCTTTTCAGACTATTTGCGCGTTTACACATGCTAGGGTCTGCGCCATAATTAACACGGTGTTAGTATCACTATTGCAATAGAAATAAATTGGAATAGACTCACCGAATTAGTCCTCTTAATTAACCTGTCTTGGCTGGCTCTGGAAGCGTGTTGCGGTTGATGATTTTGTTGTTGATGAGGTTGTGTTGTAGTCACATTAGGTCACAAATTTTATTAGTTTGTTTCACTAGATTTGAATATCACTATGGTTATAATGTTTCACTGTTTGTTAGTTAAAGAATTTCAGCTTACTACACGATACCTGGCTCTCACCCAGGAGGCCCGGGTTCGATTCCCGGTGCGGGAACCACCACAAAAATATGTTCGCACATAAATAAAAAAACTGTTCCGATAGTTAAAAGAAAAAAGGAAACGTAAAATCACCATAAATAAAATTCACCTTTTCGATCACGGATTTTATTTATATATGACAACCTCAATAATTTATAATTTCAACAGCTTAATATTTCACTTTATTTTTATTCTAAAATATTTAAATTCAAATTCTAAATTTCACATATAATAAACAATTTCTAATTTTTATCACCAACTTGGAAAAATTTATAACTTGACTATTTACACGTATGTACTTTAAATTCAGCTTTTGAATTTCTAAAATGTTCAATATTATACATATAAAATTTAAGTTCCTTTTCAAATTCAAGAAGATTTTTATGATTTCTAAAATTTCACAACGCGGTCACAACCCTTTTCAGACTATTAGTTATTTTCATTTTTTCTGGTTTTTTAAAGTATTCTTAACGGCTTCTTCCCCTGCAGAGGCGGTAAATTTCCAATATATGACAAAGAATAGGTTTCGAGATAATTCTGCAGGGAAATAAGCTTGGCAATACCTTCATTATCTATTGGTGGGGTTAACGATCGTGCCTTTCTGAACTGGCTCGATTATATGTTTAAATTTCGAACATACACTATGGAACAGACACAGGAAATAACAAACATTTCGGAAAACATTTTTCTCGCAAAAACTTCACCAAATGTTTGACGAATGTTTGTCAAACATTTGTCAAACATTGTCAAACATTTGTCAACTTCCTAAACAAATGTTTTTTTGCAAATGTTTGTTATGTGTGGACCGGCCTTTAGGGATAAATTGTATTTTCTGGTTAAGGAAGCTATAGATGAAAGACAACATGGATTTGTTAGTGGTAGGTCCACTGTTACGAACTTAGTTCAATTTAAAAATTTTGCTGTGAATGTTATTGAAAATGGAGAGCAGGTTGATTCTATCTTAACTGACTTTGTCAAAGCTTTTAATAAAGTGGATCATGCTATGCTTATTTTGATACTTAAGGCTTTTGGTATTAATGGGAGCTTTCTTACATGGCTTGAGTCATACTTAAGTGATCGTAAACAAGCAGTTTTGATTGACACAATAATATCAAGGCCTTTTGAAGTAACATCTGGTGTCCCTCAGGGCAGCCATTTAGGGCCCCTTCTGTTTGATATTTTTATAAATTCTGTGTGTTTCTTATTTAATTAGGCGTCAGTTTCTTTACATGCTGATGATATAAAAATCTTTACACCTATTAGCAGTGTCTCTGACTGTTTACGTCTTCAAGGTGATCTTGATTTATTTGTCAACTGGTGTAAGTGTCTGGGACTGGAGTTGAGTATTTCTAAATGTAAGGCATTCTCATATTACCGTGCTCATTCTCCAATTATTTTCCCATATTCCCTGGATGGTGCTATTCTAAATCGTCCAGCGACAATTTGTGATTTAGGCGTTCACTTCGATCACAAGTTTGATAGTACTGTCCATGTTGATGTAATTTGTTCGAAGGCTAATCAGATGCTTGGTTTCATAAAAAGAAATTCATCTATGTTTGTTAAGGATCTACTCTGAAAATACTCTTTGTGTCATTAGTTAGGTCTACGTTGGAGTATGCATCGGTAGTCTGGAATCCACACTCAAATGTTCTTTCTAGTAGGATTGAATCTTTTCAAAGAAGGTTTTCTAAGTATACTTTGCGCAAATTGCTTAGAGCTTATACGGTTCCTTCTTATAATGCTCGTTGCCAACTTCTTGGTCTAGAATCTCTTCAGAACAGGCGTATTGTTGCTTCGATTATGTTTGTTAGAGATATCTTGTGTTACAGAGTATGATCATCATCTTTGCTTGCTTTGTTTAATATCTATGCTCCGGAGTTGTGTCTTAGAACTAGACCATTCCTTAAAATACCATCGCATAGAACATTGTATGGGTCAAATGAGCCTATTACTTTCTCAGCATCGTGTTTCAACTCTATATGTGATCATCTTGATCTAATTATGGAAAGAGATGAATTTAAACTAATAGTGAAATCTCACCTACTTGCTACTACATAGTCTGCTTTCCCTATTTATCTATTCTAAATTTTTATTCTATTTAGTCTATTTAAATTTTTATTAGTTTTAAGCTTTACTTCTTAAGCAAAATCTTCCTTTATGTTCTAATTCCATTAGTCTTCTGTTAAATAAGCAACCAATTTGCATTTAATATTAATTTATTGTAATTTATTAATATTGTAATCTTTGCTTGGTTTTTAGTTTTAGTGTTTGTTAATTAACGTTAGTTTTAGTAGATAACTAAATAAATATTTATATTATATAGATATAGTTTCTTATACAATTCTAATAGTCTGTAAGTTCGCATAAACTGTAGACTAAATAAATAAATAAATATTTAAAGCACTGAAGATGGCGCTTAGTATAATTTCCCTTGTCGGCCTAAGGCCATGTTTTTTTAATGAACTGGGTTTTGAGAGCTTTTGAGTTCATTAAAAGAACGGCAAGGAAATTTTACTAAGCGCCATCTTCAGTGCTTTAAATATATTAAAATTAAACCGAAGTTGCGTGTCTTTTAACAACTGTTTACACAAATTCCCCTCTAGAAAATAATAAATAAGTTTCTAAAAAATGAATTATTTGTTTCTTCATGCCTACAAATTTCCTCTCGTCACTTCCCTGTGGTTATTTTAAATGACCAGTTCATTTAAAAAAACGCGACTGAGGCTCCCACATTTTGTTTTGCCCCGGGGCCTTTTCAGCACAAGATCCGGCCCTGGCTGTGGATAGGTTTTAGATAGTCGAACAGAACATTTACAACAACTTTTCGTAACTACTAACGAAAAACCAATTATTCCTATAAGAGTTCGAGACATTATAGTCGGAGAGCTGGAGACGAAAATGTGCTTTCATCTTTGATGTGGACAAATTCGATTGCAACTCATTCTATTACTAAACGGGATTATATGTCCGAGCTCTCCGACACTTTTAGTGGTGCAGGACAAAGTTATGAAGGGTAAAAGAAGTCATCTTCTTATTGCAAAAACGTCATCGATGTGGCGCATGAAAATTAGTAGGATGGAAGACTATAAGGTACTTAATATAAATCCCAAGTCTCCGACAGCTTGGTTAGTGCAAAATGGGTGTCTGACAGGGGTCAAGTTGCCGAAAATGTTTGCAAAAAAGGAAATTACCAGTCATCGCTAAGCTTCAAAATTCTGCACGAAGGTCCGTAGGGGTCTCCCTTGATGCAAGTTGTAGCCCGATTTTCGAAATTCAAAATGGCCGCCGAAATATAACCGAAATTCAAAAAGGCAACCAAATATGGTCAGTGACATTGCAGTTGAGAACGCAGGGGCCAGGCAATTGCCAAACATGTAATTTTTCTACATTATATTACATGTCTGATAATGGAAAGCTCATCCGTTATGATTTTCGGCAACTTGAACTCTGTCAGCCACCCACTTTGCACCAACCTAGCTGCGAGACTTGGAATTTATATTAAGTAGCTTATAGTCTTCCATCCTACAAATTTTCATGCGCAACATCGATGACATTTTTTCAATAAGAAGATGACTTGAATTTTTTCACCTCCTAAAATTGTTAATGGCTTCGATCAGCTGCCGTTGCAGCTTTATAGTTTCATAATCCTTCTCTAAGACTCGGATGTGGTAAACTTTAACCAATAAAATTGCACTCGCCATACATATTACTTGAAAACATAAAATTACCTATATTTCTTAAACCGTTACCCGTTGCCCGACGATTTTTGATGATATTTTACCCCTCCTACACACCACCACAAGGCACCTTCTAGAATCCATAGGAACTAATATAATAATGAAAGAAATATTTTACCTAATTTACAATATGTTCTTATTAGGGATTGTATACCGGTTTACCGATTTACCGGTTAACCGATAAATTGACAAAAAAACGTTTGGTAAATTTTCCGGTAAATTTTTGATATTTACCGGTTATTCGGTAAATGAAAAATCCATACTAGAAATTTTTATGTAGAAAATATTGTGTTTATTAATATTTAAAATGGCCAAAGTGACATTGAAAATAAAAAAATGGTAAGTATAAGCAACAATACAACTAATTATTAATTTTATGTGTTATATTTTTTGTTTAATTTTAATTTAAACTTTCTTGGCTTTTAGAGTCACTTAAATGATTCTGATTTAGATTCCAATTCAAAGCCAGATAACGGAAATATTCATATAGCCCAGGCGGTGAAGTATATTTTCTCCTAAAAGTTCAAAAAAAATCCTGACACCAATATTTTTTTTTAATTTGTTCATTGAATAGCGTACTTTAACCTCATGAAAAGTTATCACTCGCCGGGTTGGGGGAACCCCCTAAAAAACGACCCCCTAAAAAAAATTCCGTTTTTGACTAATATCTCTTAAACGGTAAGTATTATCATAAAATAGTGTTTACAAAGTTTGTAGATTATGCAATTGTCTACAAAAAAGTATATTATACATTTTCCCGTACGAATTGCCATTAATGAGATATTGCCGTTTTAAAGATTTAAAATACTCATTTGCGACTTGTATAGGTCATCAGACGTTCAATAAATCCTTTGTCGGACTACGTGGCTAATATTTTTAGGTGTGATTCCTGGATGTATTTGGAGAAAAAAATTGTTCTAGAGAGGGGGCTATCCCCACTATCCACTAAAATACAGGGTGCTTACGAAAAAAAAATGTATTTTTTTAAAATTTACTTAAACTTTAATTACTCCTAGACTAATTATCGTAGAGCAACGTAATTAGGCTCATATTTTAGGTAAATGTGTATTCTTTTATTTGATATAAAGATCGAAAAGTTGAGTGACTCCGTTTAGAAGATATGTAGGTTTAAAGTATGGGAAAAATGCTGAAAAACGAAGAATATTGGGATTTTGTCATACTTTAAACCTACATATCTTCTAAACGGAGTCACTCAATTTTTCGATCTTTATATCAAATAAAAGAATACACATTTACCTAAAAGATGAGCCTAATTACGTTGCTCTACGATAATTAGTCTAGGAGTATTTAAAGTTTAAGTAAATTTTAAAAAAATACATTTTTTTTTTCGTAAACACCCTGTATTTTAGTGGGTAGTGGGGGTAGCCCCCTCTCTAGAACAATTTTTTTCTCCAAATACATCCAGGAATCACCCCTGAAAATATTAGCCACTTAGTCCAACAAAGGATTTATTGAACATCTGATGACCTATACAAGTCGCAAATGAGTATTTTAAATCTTTAAAACGGCGATATCTCATTAATGGCAATTCGTACGGGAAAATGTATAATATACTTTTTTGTAGACAATTGCATAATCTACAAACTTTGTAAACACTATTTTATGATAATACTTACCGTTTAAGAGATATTAGTCAAAAACGGAATTTTTTTTAGGGAGTCGTTTTTTAGGGGGTTCCCCCAACCCGGCGAGTGATAACTTTTCATGAGGTTAAAGTACGCTATTCAATGAAGAAATTAAAAAAAAAATATCAGTGTCAGGATTTTTTTGAGCTAAATATCTCAATTAACTGGCCTAATACTTCTACACCTAATATCGTCGGTCCAATAGTAAACAAAATACTCAAAACACAATATAATTAATTACTGTAAATCAGGCTTTTTTCCGTAAATATTCAAATAAGTCAGTTGTATTAGTCTTGGACTATAGTCTTTGGATCACACTTTAAATAATCACAATATAAATCAAAATAAATAAAAAAATTCTCTAGTTAAGTCAAAAATTCCAAAATGTCAGATTGTTTAGTTTACTATTGGACCGACGATATCAAATTATCAATGAAACAGAAACTCTATGACCTTATCAAACAAAAAACAGAATCTCAAGAAGTGTCAGTTTCACAAGCAAAACATACGAAAAATTGGAAACAAATAGTAAAAAATAGAATTAGAGTATTTTCACCAAGAAAAGTAGGGGAAAGTATATTCAAATAGTAGGTATAGTAATTGATCATTTAATGACCAATCGTCCAACAAGTGTTGAATCAGAAAGGGTACTCTTGGGAGCTGGATTATTTTGTAATAAACTAACATCAAAATTAGGAGATAAGACTTTATATAATTTAAGTTTCTTAAGAAGTTATTTTTAAAAAAATGGTAATCTATAAAGTGGTATTAGGTACTATATATTATTTCTGTTGTATTTTTAGTTTTCTGTATTATCTTTTTTCTGTTTCTAAAAGTTATTTTATTTTTTTTCTGTTTCTAAAAGTTATAGAATAACACTTTTATTTTTATATTTTATATTTGAAATAAAAAATATGAAATGGAATTCAAAATGAAAAATTTTTTTTAATTTTAATTTTCAGGAAAAACATTTACCGGTAATTTACCGGTACACCGGTATTTTAATTTTCATTTACCGAATTACCGGTAAATGAAAAAGTCGGTAAACTTACAATCCCTAGTTCTTATATAAAAATTAATCCACTTCCTCATCCCGCCGGCTAATGCTACCATACTACCCAACAGGGAGTCGTTAAGCAAACAAAACAAAGATTTGGAAATGCTTGATCATGAGAACCATACTTATTACTGTGCAAAGTTCCAAAAAGTTTTCTTGTTTATTATCTGCTCATAAAAGTAAGTAGCCTTCGGGTCTGCTGCATAAAGTAAATCAAATTAAACACACATACATGTGGGGCTTTTAAATTAAAAAAAAAGATTTTTAATTTCAAAAGAGTTTTTTAATTTCAGAAACAACGCAGTGGCTACCTCCACTTCCACTTACATACGGCTCAAACAGAATTTTTTCTTTGCTCAAACTTATCCTAACCCTAACGGGGATATTTTACTGTACCTCATACATACATTTCGAATATTTTTATGTCAAACAAAAATTATTAAACGCCAACCACAACCAATTAAAACACAGACAAACGTACAAAAGTATGCTTGGAAAATTCTTTACCATGAGAACTTATTCATACTGGTCCTAGTCATCCAGTAAAACCTTGTTGCACTTCGAACTCTTCTGTTACTTTCCCCAGTGAGGTATTACTATATGCAATATTATTATTTAGATAAAATTGTAAAGGCCCAGTTACATAGCAGCGTTGCGTTGCGTTGCGTAGCTGCTGTCAAAATTAAAACTATGTAATTTATATGGGGTTAGCTACATTGCGCGCAACGCAAAGCATGAGTTGTTCAAAGTTCAACTTTTTACGCGAGCATACGTCGGCAATTTAAAAAAGTGTCGGTTGGCTATTTAAAAAGTGTCAGTTGGAAATTTTGAAAGTGTCGTTGTACGAGGTTTCAATAAGGTAAATAACGCAACGCTAAGCTGCTATGTAACTAGGTTGCGAAAAGTCATGCTCAGCTAAGCTACGCAACGCAACGCAACGCTGCTATGTAACTGGGCCTTAAGATCCACTGTGTCACTGTCAGCAATGCCGAATTTTGCATACTGCATACTTACTACAATTTGATAGAAAGAAAATATTTACATTTCCCGCATTCTCACTATTCTACAAAATGTCATAATATTAAGTTTAGGGGGGGTTAGGTATGATTTTAGGGGGTTTTTGACTTACTTTTAGGGGGGAAATTTTTTCGGTGTTGACCACACCGACTCTGATGGTCGCCGCAAATGCAATGCCTTTTAAGGACGTCCTTACTAATGCTCACGCTAAAAACATCAATATTTCTATTCACATTAATGAACATGCGATTAACAGGCTCGAATCTGCCGTAATTCGTGTTAGAGGAGTTGGTGTGTAAGAGAGGTGGCCCTCTCAAATTGTATCCACTTTCTCTGAACGACGCACGGCGACTCAGAAAACCTGAGTCGACCTTTCCATTAAGGAGCTGATGGACAAATACAACATCGGCCACCTCACGACGCCTGCAAAGAGAGCTTAAGTTGAGTAACTTAAGCCGGGATTCATATGGTGGAAGAACTAATGGGTTATCCCAAGGAAGATGATTCAGTGCGGATCGAACGAACCTCCTTTGAACTGACTCAATTCTTCCAACGTGCGAAGAGTAGTGAGGAGACCAAACTTGGGACCCATACTCGAGTAATGGTCTGACAAGAGAGATATAAAGGTGTTTAGTAATCAAGGGGTTATTGAATTCTTTAGACCACCTTTTTATAAAACCCAGGACTAAACTACCTTTGAAAGCTATATAGTTAATGTGAGCAGAAAAATCGAGTTTACTATCAAATCTAATCCCGAGATCTTTTACAAAATTAACACGACGGACAATCTCGTTAGAAAAGGTGTAGTTAAAAATTATAGGACTACGACCTCTCCCAAAAGTCATGGTTTCAAATTTACTAATATTGAGAACCAGGTTGTTGTCCACACACCAAGAGTAAAAGGTGACAAGGTCAGCATGCAAAAGTTTGCAATCCTCGATACTCTTTATGTGACGATACAATTTGATGTCATCAGCGTAAATCAAGATTCTACAGTGTCTTAGCAAGGGAACAATGTCATCAATTGATAGAATAAAGAGCAGGGGACCAAGATGACTTCCTTGAGGAACACCGGATGACGCAATGGTTACTGATTTTGATCCACGAAAAAGAACTTGCTAGGTCCTGTCAGCTAAGTAAAACTGGAACCATGCTAGAAGGGCTCGTGGAAAGCCTAACATCCTCAATTTAAGAGTATAAAGAAGTGGGAGATATTGTCAAATGTCTTGCTAAAATCAGTGTAAACACAATCAGTCTGGCAACCGGAAACGAAGCCCTCGACAGCATGAGGAGCAGGCGCGGTTTCAGGGGGGGGTCACGGCGGTCATGACCCCCCCCCCCAAAAGGACCCGATGTGTAAAAAACAAAATTGACCCAACTAAAAAATCGTTCCCTATACGTTTTTTTGGATCGCTGATTACGAGAATCGAGGTCCCGCAGTCCTAAACTATGGGTACCACCCATCAACCTGTAATAAAACACCCATTTCTAAGGGTTTTTCGCGATAATTTCAATAATAATCAAAAAGAATCCAATGAAATACACTTGTTTCAATATTTATTTATTAAATCAAGCCAAATTTTATTATAAAGGATAATACTAAAGGGTTAACCCACCCCCACATCAACTGAAAATATAAAAATTTCGAAAAAATTGTGTTTTCCAACAAATCCAGGAACCAGGGATTTTAACCTGACACTAAAACCAATAGAAATGATTTTTGGCCCACGAGCAGTTTTTGAAGAGTACTTTAAGAAAAAAATG
This sequence comes from Thereva nobilitata, assembly GCA_963855945.1. Taxonomy (NCBI): domain Eukaryota; kingdom Metazoa; phylum Arthropoda; class Insecta; order Diptera; family Therevidae; genus Thereva; species Thereva nobilitata. The sequence continues at coordinate 86,640,234 of OY979694.1, read as the reverse complement.
CTTCTGCACGCGAACACGTATGGACACTGTGGCATATTCCCGGGAAAACTCGGAAAATTGATATTCCATCAATAACGTGGAAGGGGTTGAAAATTTCGATATAATGTATAGAACAAACTTGTAGAGCGATCTTCACAAAAAAGATCTCTACATGTTTTTTCGAAAATTGCTTCCTATGAGAGATAATGATATTTTTCATATAGTCCACCCCAAAAGAAACTATACGTACATTTGTGCTGACTCGGAGGTGGGAAATTGCCGTTTGGAATTTCAAAACAAATTGGCCTGAGATTTCCAACAAAAAAATGAAAGTCACATTATATCGAAATTTTCAACGTTATTGATGGAATATCAATTTTCCGAGTTTTCCCGGGAATTTTCCCCAGTTTCCATAGGTGTTCGCGTGCAGAACAATTTTTTTTCTTAAAGTACTCTTCAAAAACTGCTCGTGGGCCAAAAATCATTTCTATTGGTTTTAGTGTCAGGTTTTAGTAAAATTTTGGCTACAGCGCCTGGACTGAACTTTTTGATTCAAATTCGATTGAATTCGTATTGTCAGGCAAAAATAAATTATTTTCAACCCTTCAGATGTTAAAACTAGCCCTACAATTTAAAAAATCAACTTTAAATAATAAAACAAATTGCAAAAAATTTGTAGAGTTTTTTTCCTGCTTTTTGCTTGAAATGTGATTGACTAGGTCAACTCTTAAGTGAGTAAAACTACCCATAGATTAAACTTGAATTTGAAAAAATGTGGACATTTTTTTGCATTTATTGTTGTTCCCTTTAAATTGGGGCTTCAAAAAATTGTATAGGGCGAAGAAAACGGGCAATTATCTTGGCGACCATAAAGGGTACCAATAGCATACTCGGTAGACCGGTTCTCGTTCGATTGCGTAGATCAAGCAGCATTGGACGTCATTAGTACTTAGCTGGGGGACTACTTGGTAAAACAACACCCGCGTTTGGAATGGTCTTTGCCGTTGCGGATGCATTTATAAATGTTCCGGCATATAGCGGGAGCGTGAAGAATATGATGAAGGCTCCGCCAATGTTTTAACATCTCATACGGACATACCAAAAACGCTATCACTTAGTTACGATAAATCACCATGAAATGTGTGTAGGCAAATCTATGGCAGAAAAGAGACAAATGAATTTGATGGTAGTTATCTATGTATCGCGGCATAAAACTTTACGCGAAATAATGGAATTCATACACGACAATCTCCACTTCTGAAGGTTCAATTTTACTAGGTCGAAACTTTAACGAAATGCCCATGATTTTGAGTGGCGATTTCAATATTAATTTTTCGTCAGAAACGCCGCGTCCGAAAGGTACCACCCCACTTCTCCCTACATCATCAAAGTTCGTGAGAAACGTTCGTGGGAGCGAAACGTCTGAACAGACCAATATTGACAAAAGTTCCCAGACATATAGAACCTGCATTTTTTACGCGATTTTTACACCAGTTTCAATCGAAAATATTTTAGTTATCATAAAACCTTTGCTTCGTTTTTAGGTTTTAATGTAAGTAGGAATTCCTAAATATTGATATTTTCCAATTGTACTTGTATCAAGTCCCTCAGTAGGCTCGTCACTAAACTTCGTGCATCTGTTGTTGGCCTGACTTTTCTGAGAGCGTACTATATGTATATATCCGACAGATCTTCCACTACATCTATTGCATATTACTAGCTGGTTAATATTTTAATAATTGCGGCAGTTATTGGGCAAAAAAGTTTTACTTCTAAAGTGTGGTCTTAAGCACACTCATATTTTTTTGTTTTTTTAGGAGTACCCTTTTTTTTCCGCCACTTTTAATTCCGTGACCCCCCCCCCCCCCGCCGACAAAACAAATTTTTAGATCCGCGCCTGATGAGAAGTGAACTCAAGAAGATTGGTGGTAGTGGAACGCGCTGCAAGAAAGCCATGTTGGTTTGTTGATACCAACCTCTTGCAGATAGGCGCGATTGCAGAATAGATAACCGATTCAAAGAGTTTCGGAATGACAGACAACTTTGCAACTGGTATATAATTCGATATTTCGTTCTTGCTGCCACTCTTGTGAATAGGGATTATGAACGAATTCTTCCAAAGAGTAGGGAAGTACCCTTTGTCAAGGGATTTTTGAAATAGGGTTTTCAGAGGACACTGGAGAACCTCTGCACAGGACTTAAGGACAGCAGGAGGAATACCATCGGGGCCAGAGATGAAATCGTATGGGAGTTCATCAATATCGTCATTGGAAATTGAAAGGGATACACTATAAGCCTCTCGGTTAGGAATTATATGACGAAAATTATTGTCATTAGGCTGAAAGTCAGAAGGTGAGAAAAAATTACCGAAAGAATGAGGCAAACATGTTGCAAATCGCAGGCGACTCACTACTAGACAAGTTCGTGTGCTGCATGGCATTATGGTAGTTATCAACCTTTCCCTTAGAGTTGACGAATTTAAAGAAATTTCTAGGATCAGTAAACACTTTATCGCTCATACAGCTAAGATATTCACGATACAGAGCAGAAGAGAGTGAGCGAAATCGGCGAAATCGATTGCCTTCTATGTTGGGGATAATGTGGCTTATTATAAAATATATAAAAGCACGTCTTCAGATTTTAACTATCTTTGGCTTAAAATCATCTTCCGAAGCCACGTCATATTCTTCTGCTTCCTACACAGAGCCCTAACATAAGTAACGAAGCCTCAACTTCATCATTTAATGCTATTTACGAACAAAACTCGGGATTTTTGTCGTCCAACCCTGAGTGGTGAAATCATCGTTGCGGTTGATTTCAATGTTCACAATGTAACCTGGCTGACTTACTCTAATGGCACCAGTGTTTCTGGCAAGGACATCGAGCTCTTTGCAGACACCAATAATCTACATCAAATTGTGGATCATCCCACGAGAGTCCCTGATGTTGCTGGTCAAGGAACCTATCCTTGACCTTTTTCTTACTTCTCTTCCAACACGTTACTCCGTCGAAGTTGATTCCCCTCTAGGCAATTCGGACCACTGCTTAGTCAGCGCTAACTTCCCATTCAAATTTCCCACCCCGCCCAAACCAGTTAGGAGAACTCGATGGCATTATCGGAAGGCCAATTAGCTGGGCTTATTCTTTTTTTCCAATCCACTGACTGGGACCTGTGTTTCCGAAACAAAAACATCAACTCTTCTGCGATCCGTATCACCAGAATCATACAGAGAGGAAAGCATTTGCTCATTCCCCATTCTACCAAATCTGTGAAGCCTAGGCCCTGCAGATGGTTTAATCGGGAGTGTATGAACGCAATCAAAACTAAAGAAGCCGCCATCCAACCGTACGAGGGTTTCCCGAGTGGATCGCTCCATTTAGAGTATATACGACTAAGAAATTCCTGTAAAGCCAACATCAGGAAAGTCAAAACTTTATTTGACAACAAGTTGAGAAGTAAACTCCTTAATGCAACCTCTGGTAGCAAAAACTTTTGGTCCTTGGTAAGTTCCATCAAGAAGACTTTGATGCAAGTTACACTATCCATCATTTCGTTTATTACCTCCATACACAAACCGGTTTTTTAGCTAAGGGGTCGCAGGGAAGTACTCACTTTTGAGCCATAAAATTTACCAGACTCACCCATCCATTACACTAACACAAATATAACATCGCACTTGTGGTCGGCGAAAACTATGAGAAATTCCCCTTCTCATTCACGTTTATTGTTACAACTACAAAGGCATCACAATCGTTACACGAAAAAGAGGTAGAAAAATGAATGCTTAGTGTAATACCCGCATCATACACAAACCGTTTTGATGTGAGTATCTAGTGAAGGATAGTGTAATTTGCACCTTTCACTACATCGACAACCCCTTCATTTATTCACAATGAGAAGGTGATAACAGGCAACAAATCCAAGGCCGATTTATTAGCATCTCTGTTCGCCTCAAATTCTTCTTTACCCGAAACTGATACGCTACCCCCGGTCATCGAGCACAACGCCCATTTAATGGACACGGTATTCTTCAGCACTCGCGAGGTGTACAGGTTCCTCAAGGAGCTCGATGCCAACAAATCCATTGGACTCGATAATATACCGCCTATCGCCCTAAAAAGTAGAAGTAGGTGGAAGTATGTAAAGAATATATCGTCGTTGCGACCTTAAGATCTCCTATGTGAAAAATGTAAAACTTTAGGAAAACTGAAAAAAAACTGTTTTGTAAAAAACTTACTTAAACAACTAATTTTGCTTTAAGTTGTATACTAACAATGGAATTTAATGTTATGAACAAAACGTTTAAGGTGGACATAAGATATTTTTTGCTTTTTCATTCATGTAGAAGTAATTATCACTTTCACATTAGAGATTTCACATTGCCACCTTTTTAGGTCTACATAGGAGTATTTTTTATAACTGCAAAATGAGTTGCAGTATCAACATGGGAGTTTTTGCCATCGATGGAGGACATCATGAAGTTTGCATTCAATTAAAAAAGTTAATTTCGATAAAAGGGTCACATAGGAGATCTTAAGGTCGCAACGACGATATGGATGCTAATATTTTACAGATTTCCCAATGATTACAAATATTTTTATTTTGTATATAAATTACATATGTATATGTTTCTTAACTGGTACGGGCTCCGGTAGTTACTAGTTACCCCAACACCCAACCCCTCTACCAGGAGGACCGGATCCGTAAATTTGACCCCATCGAATAGGGTGGCCCAGCTATACTAAATTTCAATAACATCTGTTAAATTTTGTAAGTAAAATTTTTAGATTTTCTGAATTCCATTTATTTTTATTTAATTTGAGAAACATCTTCGAGAAACATATTTTTTTCACGAAAACAAAATTTCAATAAATTTGACATTTGATTTTTACAAGCTTACGCATCTCGCATGCGGGAAAAATTCAATTTTCCGAAAATTTCTCGCAACGGATCCCATTGTAGATTATGTATTAGGCCCATGATACACGAGTCAATGAACCAATCAATTCGAACTGTCACCTGGCAGTTAGTAGGCCGAGGGAGGGATCGGGGTGAGTTTGCGCGGTTGAGCGAAACTGGAATCGGTTTCTATTTTTCTGCCAATTGCATGGAAAATGTTTATGTGTGTGTGACTGTATCAAGCACATTTTGAAACGTCAACGAAAAAAAAATAAATTTCATCAGTTGGCGTTATTCAAGTAACTTTTTTGAGGTATTTAAATAAAAATTGAGAGAAATCACAATACACTATATCGTATCGCATCGTTGATAAATAAAACACGAATGGCTACTTTTGAAATATTACCTACACATATAAAACTGTGCTGTTACACAAAAAATTGCGAGAAACGAATTGCAACGATCACCTATGTATGCTCAATAAACTGACAGTTTTGACGTAGGGATTGAATGAATCAGAGCATCAGCAGAGTTCTCCATAATGGAAAATTATCCGACAGCTTTGACATGAGCTCAGGAGTACGATAAGTAGGGATGGCCGATTACATCGTGATTAATCGTACAATCGATTGTTGCTTTCGATTAATCGAAAAATTTCAATCGATTATGCTCAATCCGTTTTTTGTTACGATTATTTCAATCGATTATTAAAAAATTGTGTAATGTTATTAGCATGCAACTAGTAACCAAACTCAGAAAATATTTGTTTAAACGAAAAAAGTCATATAATAATTTATTGTTAATGAGGAGTATTCTGAGCAGTACTAAAAAAATCCGCCAGTTGGCGGTACTGTTAGTGGAGTTCAACTGCTTTAACGTGTATAAAACATGTTTCATTTTTAAAATGCCGTCCTCTTGTATCGTGCCCCTTTGCTCATCGAGGGATGCAGGACATCGGTTTCCAAAAGATCCGGCACTCAAGAAGAAGTGGATTCTTGCGATAAGAAGAGACAAATTTGATCCTACTAAGTATTCTCGTATATGCAAGAAACATTTTGTAAAATCAGATTTTGTATTGCCATTGGAATCAGTTCGCGAAAATCGTAAGTGTATCTTATATATGCTACACCGTTATTAATTGCAGAAACTATTTTTATATAGATATACGCATTTCGCATTAGAAATATTATGATTATTATGAGACTTTATTTTAGCTTTACCTAAGCTACGAAAGGGAGCTGTACCTAGTCAGTTTCAGTGGACGACAATTCCGAAGAAAACGGTCTCAGAGAGGAACGATCGAGCTAGAAGACGTTTAAATTTGAAGGATAGTTTAGTTACAAAGACTCTCATATCTCAAGATCAAGAACATAATTTGTTTGAAGAAAAACCCATCTTATTAAGTTGTGATGATATAGAAAGTGAAGTTACTGTAGAAAATCCAACTAAAGACATAGGTGTTCAGTGTGACAATATTACACCAGTGAAATGTGATGTAAGTACAAATACATGCATCAACAATACTAGTACATTTCGGATTGAATTTTTTAAAGCGGAATCAAAGAAATCAGAGCTTAAGTTTTACACAGGATTTGATGATTATAAGCACTTTTGGTTGGTTTTCTCAGTACTGGGACCGGCAGTTAATCATTTAGTATATTATCCACAAGCCTCTAAGCAAGAAGCGTCTGAACGTGCAGTGCATATGATGACACCTGCAAACGAATTTTTTTTAACTATTATTAAATTGAGGCGGAACATGCTTAATAAGGAATTATCTTTTAAATTTAACATTAGTCAATCACATGTTACGCGGATATTTATAACATGGATAAATTTTCTATACTGTCAGCTAAAAGAACTGAATATATGGGTACCACGTCAAATCGCCGAGAAACATTTGAAATGCAAGGGTCTAAATTGCTCCAGTACTGTTATAATTGATTGTACAGAGATAAAAATAGAAAAGCCTACAAATCCTGTGGCTCAACAACAAACTTATTCGACATATAAGTCTTGTAATACTTTAAAAATATTAGTTGGAATGTCAAGTACAGGAACTGTTACATTTATTTCAGAAGCATATGGGGGCTCAATAAGTGATCGAGCTTTGTTTGAGAAGTGTAATTTAATAAATTTACTAATAAAAGATGACATTGTATTAGCTGACAGGGGATTTCAAATCCAAGACCTTCTCGCCCACAAAGATGTTGTCGTTAACATACCAGAATTTTTAAAAAAACAATGTGGTCAGCTCGAGCCTGAGCAGATTAATAAGTCTAAAAAGACTTCTTCGAGTAGAATTCACATAGAACGGATTATTGGAATGGCGAAAACATATAAAATACTGCATGGAACCTTATCATATAATCTCGTTCCATTGGCTAGTAGAATAGTTTTTACATGCTTTATGCTTGTCAACCTCCGATCAAATATTATGGAAAAAAATAATTAAATAGTAGTATATGAATTTCATAAAATTTTATTATAATATAAGCAAGTGAAAAACATAACAAATAAATTTTCATAAGCTTTATAAAGAAAAAAATAAAATCTCCAATAAATTACAAAAAAAATAAAATATCTCTTATTACTTTAAAATGTTATTTCTGTTTGTTTAGCTATACGAACGTAACGGATTGATTCTGTTTCAGCCATAAAACTTTTTGTATAGTGCAGGAACCATGTAGGCATCATAGAATTCTTTAACTCTTGGGAGTAATGATTTATTCATAAGCGAATGATTTTTTTCTATTGATAAACATTTATAATCGCAGTTTGTCCAGATCACAAAATCGCAGTAATTTCGTTTGGTCACAAACATTTGAGTTTGCACCTGGTAGTAATACTCACAAGTAGTTTTAAGAGACAACATGCCATTTTTAACTTCTAGATTAGGGACATTTACAGCACTAATGCAATGATCTTTGATGGAAAATGGACACTTAACTTCTAAAACTGTTTCTTTTCCTACTAGTCCGTCTGGCGACCCTGACAAATATGGATGCTCAGGTGAAACAAATAATCCACAAGCTACAACACTATTTCTTGTTTCCTTTTCATATCGAGCAATGGCATTTCTTTCATTCACTTTGCCATGTTGCGTATATTTTGAGTGAAATTGTTTTGGGTTAACAAAATTTTCTGCAAGCTTATACTTATTTCTCCTTTCTGTCATATTTATGATCGTTCCAACTTTGGATGCAGTCACACGTAATGCTCTTTGGCTATGCCAAGCTGGACAATTACTTTGATGTCGAGTATTTTGCTCAATTTCCTTAGCATCTGCGTATGTGACCTAAAAGGATGTTTTCATATTAGCGCATTCATGTGTTAACGGTGTTTTGAGTATATGTACTGAAATTATTTAAGTTTTGTAATTTATCACAATTTATCGTATATTTTAAAATGAAAGACATACTTACTTCTATCCGATTATATATCATTTGGTGTTGAAGCGATACGTTGAGGTAATCGTGGTCATGGCAAAGCCCCTCAACGGATGCAGGAGGGTAACAACTATTTATTCCCAATGTCCTTTTGTACTTGTATAATTAATAGTTATGTTTCTGACATAATCCTTGAACGTTGGCATATTTATGTAAGACTGTGGTCTTGGGTCATAACACATATTTCCATATTTCTTCTTTTTGCTATTATATGTCGGTACTGCGAAATTTATATTTTCCGATTTTTTGGGCGAGCATTCCAGTCGAGTCTCCTTTGGCATATGCCATATTTGCTTGTTATCGGTACATGTATTTCTTATACACCAAGCACTATGTTCACGGAAGTATAATATAGCAAATGCAATAGTGGCAATATGTTTGCAAACAGCTTTTGGACCTTTACCAGAAATACACTCACAATGAGTTTCCACAATATTCCCATCAAAATCAACAGCAAGTCGAATAAAGTATGTTAAATTTTTGGTCACTTCACTATTCACTTGTCCGCGGTAAAAACAGTAGTTCGCTTTGCATTCAATTAAAGCTAATATAAAATTTTCTTTCATCATTGCATATCCTCTTCTTTGGACTGATGCACACATAGTTATCCCTGCGGATCCACTAGCCATATTAAAAAAATAATGATTGATGTGTCCAATATCAATAGGAGGGCTATCAGATGTCTGCTTCACAGTAGCAAAGCACTCTTCGGAAGGCCATGAAAGTAACTCTGGGTCTAAATTTTCTTTTATTTCATCATAAACCAAAACAAAATTATTGTTGCGGTCGTATGCAGACAGCCTACAAACGCAAAAATATAAAAATTAAAGCAAACTCTTAAATTTTTAAAAAATATGACAAGAACAGTTGAGGTTATTTTTATGTAAACAGTATTTACCTCTGAATAAGATCTTTTTTTTTACCTGTATATCTTGCATTTCTTTTCTTTAATTCATTTTGTAACTGTTGCACTGTCCATGTACCGTATTTGCTTGCCATTTTCAACGTAAATGAATATCTACTAATAAATAAAATTTGTTCTACACGATACAAATTTTATGATATTATAAATTTGACAGACTCCAACCACAGTAGCGCCACCTCCCGGAATAACTTGTCGCCCATACTTCTCATTGTATCATAAATCCCATCATTACTTTTTTGAAAAGACCTACTTCATTTTCATGTGTCCCTAAGTCCACTACGGCTCAAATCTAGCCCACTGTGCGGCGGTGCCCTGCGCCTGAGATCTTGGCTAATCAAATACAAATCAAATAGATTATGTCCCGCGCACCTGAAATCTTAGGCCGGGAAATGTCGCGAAATGGCCTTGAACATGAAAAGTCCTAAAAAGAATTTATTCCATTTCATCGGAGAAATATATTAATATGCCTGAAAACAAGAAAAAAACAAAATCATGACCAGCCACAATGGCAATTAAAAAAGATCCATCCTGCGCGTGAGCACTTAGCTATTCACACAAAATTGCCCCGTCTGCTGCCTGGCTGATAGGGCAAAGTGAGTGAGGGGTGGAGCAGGCGAAAAAAACATTTCGTCCGTGTGCAATGAAGTCACCATGCCCTTTATCTCTTCCTTTGTCTATCAACAGAGAACTTTAGGCGAGGAAATATAACACAAAAATAGCCCCAACCTTCAATTTTCTGTGCAGTAAGTCGGATTGAGATGGGGTTTTTTGCATTCACTTCGTTAGCTCGTCTAGAAACTTTGTGCCATATTTTGGTTCAGTACTTTTTATACGCTTTATATTAGCTTCACCTGTATGTATGTGTGTATGTATGTATGTATGTATGTATGCTCTATGTAAACAAATCTTGCAACTTGATTTTGACCCACTTCTATATAACCGATCAACTTCAAATTTTGCACATATGCATAGTTCGCGTGACAATGCAATCTGACCATTTTGTAAGAAAATCAAGATGGCGGTTCCAAGATGGCGGTCGATTTTTGCTATTGTGTTCCCCGACCCCCCGACATGGGTATCAAATGAAACGGCATGACAGGTAGAATACAATTAGCTGTATGGCGTCATTCCAAATTCAAAATGGCGGCAAACAAAATGGCGGACTACCCTTTTCTTTACAACCCACTCGATATGGGTATCAAATGAAAGGGTGTGACAATTAGAATACTATTATCTGTGTGGCGTCATTCCAAAATCAAAATGGCGGCCAACACAAAATGGCGGATTATCTTTTTCTTTTCAACCCACTCGGTATGAGTATCAAATAAAAGGATGTGATAATAGAATACTTTTCGCTGTGGGGCGTTTTTCCAAATTCAAAATGGCGGCCACCACAAAATGGCGGTTTACCTTTTTGTTTACAAATTTGTTTTTGTTGGGTATCAAATGAAAGTGTATGACGAGTATAGTATAGTAAGCTTTGTGATGTCGTTTTAAATCTAATATGGCGGTCACTACAAAATGGCCGAACACATACATATAATAGACTAAAAAATAGAAAATAAAAAATATAGTTTAAAAAAACTAAAAAATACACTTTTATTTTAAAATGAACTAAAAAGTAAAAAATAATTTTGAATGTAGTTTCTATTGCTCCAGCCAGTATAAGAAAACAACCTACCTTTCGAAATCTAAAAAAGCGTGGGCGCTAGCTAAAAGTTCCGGTGTTAATAAAATAAGAATATAGAGAGCCCCACGCTTTTTTACATTTCGAAAGGTAGGTTGTTTTCTTATACTGGCTGGAGTAATAAAAACTTTACATTCAAAATTATTTTTTACCTTTTAGTTCATTTTAAAATAAAAGCGTATTTTTTAGTTTTTTTAACTATATTTTTTATTTTTTTGAAATTGCATTTCTGCATCGAAAAATGCACTTTTATAGTGCATCTTTATGTAGACAATATTAAAACTTGATTTTGACACACTTCCATATAACCGATCAACTTCAAATTTTGCACTTATGTGTAGTTCGCGTGACAATGCAATCTGACCATTTGGTACAAAAATCAAGATGGCGGTTCCAAGATGGCGGCCGAATTTTGCAATTTGTTCCTCGACCCCGCGACATGGGTATCAAATGAAAGGGTATGACAAGTACAATACAATTAGCTATGTGGCGTCATTCAAAATTCAAAATGGCGGCCAACACAAAATGGCGGATTACCTTTATCTTTACAACCCACACGGTATGGGTATCAAATGAAAGGGTATGACAAGTACAATGCAATTAGCTATGTGGCGTCATTCAAAATTCAAAATGGCGGCCAACACAAAATGGCGGATTACCTTTATCTTTACAACCCACACGGTATGGGTATCAAATGAAAGGGTATGACAAGTACAATGCAATTAGCTATGTGGCGTCATTCAAAATTCAAAATGGCGGCCAACACAAAATGGCGGATTACCTTTATCTTTACAACCCACTCGGTATGGGTATCAAATTAAAGTGTATGACGAGTATACTACAGTAAGCTGTGTGACGGCATTTTAAATCTAATATAGCGGTCACCACAAAATGGCGGAAGACATTTAAGAGACTAACTTTATATTTCTTTTTACAAATATATTAAATTAAACATCGTCCGCCTCATCATTAATACTTTCTTCATCGAGAGTGTCATTTTCGGCGGCAATTAATTCTTCTGTGGAATATTCATCTACGTTGGTGCAATTTGAGCCGGCACAATTTTTGCAAGCGATATTGCAAATCAGGCCGTTCTTCCTACACCCACAGGAATAACCGCAGTTGGTTCGACATCCACAGAATATCAACTGCATTATATTCGGTGGACCGGGTGGTTGTGTCATCCTTATGGGAATCAGCTTATCGCTCTCGTTTTTCCAACCCCAATCTGTTGGATCTAGCTGATGCTCTTCCCCAAACAACCAATTTTGAACTTGTAAATAAACCCGTTTAAGATGTTGAGTTAGGGCATCTACCGTTGGAATGATTTTTCCGATATGCATCTTTTTTTTGCTGACAACTGCCGTTAAGTACATTCTGTACCTGAACATAACTCACTGAGCTTAAATTAGTCGGGGACATTTGGCTTTCTGAATGTAAGCGGTGCATTGTACATTGCAAGATATAAATGGCACCCGTGTTCCAAAATGTCCTGTACTGAAAGTCCAACTTCCTTGAACTTTGCAGCATAGGGTTCAAGGTCAGGAAACTTTTGGAATGTATTGAAAAATTTCACCTTTCCTTGATAGTTTGTTGCTGAGACAGTATCGCATCCGGTAATGGCATGTAATAATAAAATATTATCGGCTACTGATGGCATATGCGCCAAACTCTTTGAAGAATATAATTCTTCGGGCTTATTCGGTCGAGGTGGCTTTAACAGAAAAAGTTCGGTAATTGTATAGTTTACCCCTCCGATTTCATTGAAATTTTAGTATGGTGTATTATTCGTCATCCTGAGCAAGAATATATATATATATATATATATATATATATATATATATATATATATATATATATATATATATATATATATATATATATATATATATATATATATATATATATATATATATATATATATATATATATATATATATATATATATATATATATATATATATATATATATATATATATATATATATATATATATATATATATATATATATATATATATATATATATATATATATATATATATATATATATATATATATATATATATATATATATATATATATATATATATATATATATATATATATATATATATATATATATATATATATATATATATATATATATATATATATATATATATATATATATATATATATATATATATATATATATATATATATATATATATATATATATATATATATATATATATATATATATATATATATATATATATATATATATATATATATATATATATATATATATATATATATATATATATATATATATATATATATATATATATATATATATATATATATATATATATATATATATATATATATTGTACAGCGACGGTAGTCGCTGAGCACGACCAGAGCTCAGCGACTGCTATACTATACATTGAATTCAAAATTTTCAAATTTCATTTGCATATTATTAATTACTGGGCCAACTAAACGGGATTCCCAGCTAGGACTAAGCTAATTTTGGGTCGCTCTTTCTATTGCGACTAGCAGCGAGTCTCAATTCGTTAAAGTTTTCGAGATCTCACGGTTGGATTTCCAAAATTTCCAAAACGATTATCTCGCTTTCACTATTATACGAAATATTGTATTACGGGAAGACAACATTTTAAAAACCGCGTCCACGCCTACTATAAATTGAGTTGACAATTTTCAAATTTCATTTGCATATTATTAATTACTGGGCCAACTAAACTGGGGTAAATCTACAGTATACTAGTACCCACATCCTTTTTTTGAAATTTTTTTCATTTATATATTTTGGCCGGTGAGTTCATTTTTCGATAAATAAATCGTTGCTCGCTTACCCCTTTTCGAGTAATGATTTTTTAAAGTCGTTTAAATTCGGTTAGAAGAAAAATGATAACCGCCATATTATTTAAAAAGCGGAGGGGGGATGGGGGCAGAGCCCTCAAAATTGTAAGGGGTAACCTTAAACGGGGGAAATGTTAAAAGGAGGTTATGTGGGCCGAACTCCCAAAAATCGAAAGGGGAAATCTTAAAAGGGGGGTATGCGTGTTTTTCTATTGCACCTTTTGTATTAGAAGAACATACAGGATGATTTGTAGTTTAACGTTAACGCTAATTTCGCCATTTTCCTGAATCCTTGCGCGTGTATACCAATTATTAGTAGAGAGAAAATGAACAAACAATTTTTATTTTTTCATATTATATCTACATGCAGCTGAGTCAAAAGCCGAAAAGTTTGGAAAAATCAAATGCGAGCATAGGGAGAAAAGTGCATAAAAGTGCATTTTGAGTGCATCGTAACACTAATTTTTCATATTTATACGGCTCTATTGATCGTAGAAAATTACAAAAAAAGGATAATACTCGTGAGTAAAAGGGCTATCGAGCTGGTGGGGCGAGGTTACGTTAAAAATATTTCCTAACCTCAAAAAGCCAAATTCTCATTTTATTTGCTTTTTTAACTAAAAATGCATTAAATCATGAACGAATCAGTGGATTTTCTTAAAAATTAGAAGAAACATATATTTTAATGTTATAAACATGCTACTAAATTTTCAAAAAAAAAATCATTTTTATGTCCAAAATTGGTAATTTTCGAAAAAATATTAAATCATTGTAATTTAATGAGAAATGGTACTAGGGTAAACCTCTTTTTTTTAAATGTAGGGCTTTTATATACTTTCTTGTATATATGCCGGAATCTGTTAATAAAGTTTAAATATTCATGAAAATCGTGAAATTAGTACTAAAGTCGGAAGTAAAACTGCAAAGCCTCCTATAGGCCCTTCTAAAATTAGGAACTCCCCAGGAGAATAATATTGGTATGGATTCAGGAAAATCGGGAAATTAGCACTGATGTCGAACGTGAAGTTACAAATCATCCTATATGTTCTTCTAATACAAAAGATGCAATAGAAAAATGAAGTACGATTCTTATGGAATGGCAGAGCCCCATACCCCCTTTTGACATTTTCCCCTTTTGATTTTGCGGGCTGCGCCCCCTTCCCCTTTTTAGGGTTTACGCTTTCGATTTTGCGGGGCCAATGGCCCTCCGCCTTTTAAATAAGTGTCAATTTTCTGCTAACCGAATTTACACAACTTTAAAAATTCATTACTCGAAAACGGTAAGGGGTCATCCATAAAATACGTGTGGTGTTTTTGGGGATTTTTGAAGCCCCCTCCCCCCCGGTGAGATGTCGTGAGATTTGGCTCGACCCCCTCCCTCCGCCTCAATCTCACGTGAGATTTTTAAAATTTTAAAAAATGTCTACTATTTACACTATTATGCGTTTTTGTAGTGTAAATACGTTAATCTGTGCTTGATTGCGCTGGATTTATTTAAAAAAACATAATTTGTGTTGAAGAACAGTACCACAAAATCATCACAGTACCAACTCGGCATGCACCGAACATAAACTACAATACCTGTGGATTAGTATTGAGCAGGTGATTCTGCCCATCCTTTAGAAACCAATCTTATGGTGCCTTACTCGGATAATGGTTTCTTAACAAGAGAACAGAAAAATTTCAATTCTAGTTACAGCAAGCATATGGAATTTAAAAAAAAATTTTAAATTTTACATTATATTGACATACGAAGGTTGACTTTGGCAAAACATGTAATTATGACATGTATAGTCATTCACAATATTATTGTAAAGATGGAGATAGATGGCACTTTAGGATAAACAACCTGTAACTGAATGACCCAGGCCTTAGAAAGGCGGAATCTGAAGTCACAGCCAGCTTCTCAAATCGGCGTTTGAGCCGCCTGTACACCAGGATATAGATTCAAGAAGTATGGATCTGTTAGACTTCCATTCTTCACAGCTCTCGATATTCATAACAAAAGGTTTTCAAAATCTATCTTGGCCTCTAGTATGTCAGAGCAGATGGTCGTCGATTCAAAATTCGAATCCTGTAAGATGCTGAGATAACTAATTATGTCGCCTGGTGTTAATATCTGCTTTTTGTAGTTTGTTTTGTACCGCAGATAACATGTGTTCTGACTAATGTGAAAAGAGCCGATTCCTAATATAATGTCTATGATCGCAGTAGCATTGGGTACATTATGCACTTAAAATACTTAGGAGGGCATTAGGTTCCAGGTTTTTCAATTGGGCTTCTGCTCCTTTTTGTTTTGTTCCAGCTTAGGCCACACCACTAGTTCAGCGTAGGGTCGCAATCTGTCTAAAAATGGTCGTATAAGTCAAAGAATACGTTACATTTCCAGTTTTTCCCAGGGCATTGTATAAAATGAACAAATACAGTATAAACGGCAATGGCTAAATTTTTACAGCCAATTGCTATTGAATCGAAATATATTAATAGTATCACGTATACTTTTTATGTAATGGATTCAATATTCCTTCCTTCATGTTCATCTGATATTGCACCAAGATTTTCGTGAATGAAATCAAAGTGCAGGTCCAAAAAGAAGATTTTAAACATTTTCTCATTTACAGATATTGTACTTAAAATTGAAGAAAACAAAAAGATATTAAGAAATGCAAAAAAAATTGCAGAAAAATCGAAAAATACCCATTTTGAGGGCTAAAATCCGCTAAAAAGTGAGCTTCCCGGGGTAAAAAATCGGTAGAGTTCATAACCACTTATTATGAACCCTAAAACGAAGCTCTCTCCCAATTTTCAGCCTGTACCTAATACCTAATTATTTCCGCTATGTCGCTTTTTTCGGCTTAATTTACCTGTACTATTAATTTAAACCACTTTTCTCGCAATTTGACTCTGTTTCTTGCGGAAAAAAAATTACATGATATTTGCCGAGACCCTCCCCCTCCCCCACGTGAGATTTGGTGAGATTCCCTCCCTTCGCTCGACGCCCTCCCCCCCTAAACGCCTAACTTAATTTATGGATGACCCCTAAGCGAGAGACGATTTTTTTTCGAAAAATGAATGGACCAAAATACATAAATAAAAAAAATTTCAAAAAAATAGGAGGTGGGTACTAGTATATGTACTGTAGATTTACCCGCCAACTTGATTGGGTTTCTGAAACACAATAAAACTTTGGCACAATTGACAATGAATACTGGCCCAAAAAACGACGATTGCGAAAAAAAGAAGGAAAGGGTTTTTTTTGTTATTGTGACTTTGCATGTGATAAATTCATATAGAAAGCTACAAAAAATAAACTTGTAATTTAAATAATAAAGAGTGTGTTTATCATAAGTTCTGTTTGAGAATCGGTGTTTTGCTTTTATTTTCTGTTTGTGTACATTTGATCCGATCTTCTAGATTGAATCTGGGTGGTGGTGGTACTGATTGGTGGTATTATTGTTTGAAATCCGTGATCCAGCTTTACAACTTCTAGTTGATATTTGCCGTGAAAACTACTTTCTAATAAAAACAGCAAAACTGCAAGAAGTGAGTACGTTCAATAATTCTATCTTTTATTAAATTAAAGAAGATACTTCAGAGCCTCTGGCTTACATTTATAAAGTAGAAAACATTTCTTTTTACACGACTGCCCCAAAAAAAGGAGTGTAATGTGTTTAGGTTTGTTGTGTGTATGTACGTTGTTTTCTACCACCATAACTTCTAAACCCCTGAACGGATTTAGATGACTGGGGTACCGTTAGAATCGTTTAATGAGTCTGAGTAACATAGGCTAGGTTAATTTTTAAAAAAACAATATGGCGGTCGTCAGACGCAATTTACATAACGCCCAATTTAATTTTTTTTTTCTGATTGGGTCAATATGGGTATCAAACGAAAGGTAAAATTGAGACGATTTCAAATATATATAACACTTAATAGATATGTGTTAAATGATCGCAAATTTTAAGCTTTAATAAAATTAAATTACTCAAAACGTCTTTTATTAACCCATCACCATGAATGAACACTTAATAGTTAAGCCTAGTATGTTGTTGAGGCGAAATTAAAATTCCCTAAACAAACGCTATGTAACACGACTGCCCCAGAAAGGAGTGTAATGTTTTCAGGATTCATGTATGTATGTTTGTATGTTTCTTTGTTCCACCATAACTTCTAAACGCCTGAACGGATTTAGATCGCTGGAGTACCGTTAGAATCGTTTAGTGAGCCCGAGTAACATAGGCTTTAATTTTTAAAAAAAACAGTATGGCGGCCGTCAGACCCAATTTACGTCACACCCGATTTATTTTTTTCTTCTCCTGATCGGGTCAATATGGGTATCAAATGAAAGGTCTCATTGAGACGATTTCTGCCTAATCTATCAGCGTGTCTAAATTTAGATAGAATAAATCAAACTTCGATAACTTTACTTTTGCATTAAAACTGTATCTCAATAGTTGTAAGTGCTATAATAATAAGAAGTAAAATAAAATCACTTAATAAAAACTACATTGGTTTACGAATTATAATCACTAAAATATAATAAAATAAAAAACAAAATAATTAAAAAATTAAAAAACACGACGCCGAATTAAAAAATGAACTAAAAAGTCAAAAACAAATTTTAAGTACTAATGTAAGACAGAAACAAGGTAGGAGATATTTTATTTATTTTGTTAAGTATCACACAACAATCGTATATGTATAATCTGTATTTTTGCAGCCGGGGTACAAAATGTTACGAGAATAAGTACAATTAAAACTGTACCCGACTGAAAAAATACAGATTATACATATACGATAGTTGTGTGATACTTAACAAAATAAATAAAATATCTTCTACCTTGTTTCTGTCTTACATTAGTACTTAAAACTTGTTTTTGACTTTTTAGTTCATTTTTTAATTCGGCGTCGTGTTTTTTAATTTTTTAATTATTTTGTTTTTTCGATAGGTCTTTGACAGCATCAAATTTGGCAAAAGTTTAAAGTATCCAGTTCGCATTGTGCGCTGCCTAAAACCGCTTTGAACAGTACTAATACCGCTTTGAGCGCTGCGAGCGCCGAGTAAGAGCTCTTAAAGCGTTTATTTAGAGCGCTTTGAGCGCTAACAGAGAGCGCTTCGAGCGCCGAATAATAGCAAATTTGCGACTTTTCATTACTTTTTAGAAAATGGATCAGTTTCTGGAAAATATAATACTTCGAGGAGAAACTCTAGCGCATGATCATATTCGGAAATTTGAAACTGTTCTTAAAAACTCTGGCATACATAGTGATATTGAGAACATATATCTTGACGAAATGCAATTACAGTTCCCCACAGCATACTTAGATTATCAGTGTTTACCAACAAAAAAATACATGATAATTCTGTACTCGATGGAAAGCCCGGAAACTTATGATAAAATTCTAAAAAGAAATATCATAGGCCATTTTGTTTGTGTTCTTTTTGACACAAACAATATTTATATCTATGACTCGGCAAGTGTAAAAAATTATTCCAACCAACTCAACCAGATTTTGCAAATTTTATTTCCATTTTGTTATTCTGAGATGGGAAATAAAGTGATTTATTCGCATGTTCAATGTCAGAAAAGCGGGGTTGATTGCGGGATTTTCAGTATCGCCTTTTCCATTTCATTATTCTTAGGGTTTCGCCCAGAAATAATTGAATACAATATGGAGGCGATGCGACCACACCTATTGAGTATTTTTAGAGAAAAATCTATCATCCATTTTCCATTCCGTACTCTGACCGAGCATGAATACATTGATCGCCGGACAACTAAATATTTCAATCAACCGGTCGATGATAAAAATACACTTTTAAAAAGTATAAACGCACGGCCATACCTCGCGAACGAGTACCTTGATGACCAAACTCAGTCACTGACAGAAACCCTGCATACCAAAAAAGATTTTTTTTCAATTCCCAAGGGTATGAAACCAAGGGTATGAAATCAGAGTGTACACGATTCTAATATTCCCACTTTCATTCCCATATTAAAAGCAGACAAGGTGATGAAATCAGAGTGTGCACGACCAACAACATCAGACTCTTAGATTCCTGAATGATTCCGATATTCACAGTTACATTCCCTTATTAAAAGCAGACAAGGTAATGAAATCAAGGAATGCACCCCCGCCACAAAGATTGTTTTTTTTTAATAATTAATATAAATATTTTAAATAATATATAAGCAAGTGGAATCCAATCGAATTAGATACGCAAGACCAAAAAGTAGAGGAAAGAGTATGGGTGAATTGGATGATTGGACGCTCACAGAAATTTATATGTATGTGCTAAGCATCAGTATCGCCGGTCAAAGGAGAAAGAGAGAACATGGAACATGTTTGTACGTTGTTCTGGACTCCCTCTAGCAGGCCGTTGTGTATCTAAAACACCTCTCTCTCTTCAGTCCGTTGCCTTTAACGCCAACTTCAAAACTGGATCAATCCTCTGGTCGGCGCGGGAATTTTTATCTTTGTGCGATCTCTCGACACGAGAGATCAAAGCCACCCGTGCCTTGATCAAATATTATCTATTACAACTCGATTTATAAATACACCTACAATATCTGACAAATCCATCAATTGGCTCTCAATATTTTTCTCGTGCATGGCTTGTAAACATAGAAGGCTTTGGTACCAACCATAACCTTCTATATTTACAAGCCATGAACAAGAATCTCAATTGAGAGAATCGGACTACCAAATTCTCCAAATTACACTAACAACATAACGTGACTTCACCGAGTTGTAGTCCGATTGAGCGGAAATTCGCTCTTAATATTTTTCTTGTTCATGGCTTGTAAATTTAGAAGGTTATGTACCAACCCGATATTTTTACGCATACATTTTTTTACGCATACATTCTAACATCTCTTTACAATCTACCAAGACCTCGTAAGTACAGGCCTGGAAGCAGAGTTTGTGTTTGTGTTGGTAATAGACCCATTATCTCTCAAATATAAAGAAATTATATGGAGGAGGTAAAAGTTCGGGATATTTTGCCGTAAAAAGTCATAAAGTAATATATTTAACCAGTTTTTGTTGCAATAGGATTACCAGTTAATAGTGCTTTAGTGATTTATTTAAGAAAAGTTAAAAAAATCGAGTGGTTAAGTGTGTTTTAAGTGTGTTAATTGTAAAGGTGGCCAATTTTGTTTACATTTGCGGTGGTTTTTTCTTGTTTATTTAGAGGAAAAATGTTGAATTTGTGTAGTAATATAATAAAAAGCGCTTTTTGAATGATTAAAGATTATTATAGAATAGTTATTAAACACATTAAGTGCAAGTACCACCATACAACATGCATAACAATAACTTTTTCACTTTTCCTTCATATTTTTCTGCACTTATGTTTTTAATAAGTATTCTATAATAATCTTTAATCACTCAAAAAGCACTTTTTATTATATTACTACACAAATTCAACAAATTCAACAACCTTCACATTTAACACACTTAAACTCTCAATTTTTTTAAATTTTTTTAATTAAATCACTAAAGCACTATTCACTGGTAATCCTATTGCAACAAAAACTGGTTAAATATATTATTTTATGACTTTTTACGGCAAACTAATGCAAAAATATTCCGAACTTTACATCACGGCGTATAAATCCAACAAAAGTGACAGATTCTGGGACTACGAGCAGCTGCGTTAGTGTTAGTGAGATAGGCAACTTCCAGGCCTGTACCAAAGTCTAGATATAACAAGTCTTTCACCTTCATACAAAATTTTCCCCCCGTTAGTTGTGTGCGTGCATATATGAACATCATTGCTGAGCACAACTCAACGCATACATCGTGAACTCGGCGAGACAAAGCCAGATTGTCTCTCTTCGATAAAGTATGAAGAACAGAAAAGGAAGGAAAATTGAATCAGCTCTTTTTTTTCATAAATAGTAAATATGCACCAATACATCAAGTTTATCGCCATATAAAATCATAAAATCTTCCGCCCGCTAGTTGTGTGCGAGCGTGTATAAAAATGTTGCATTCTCTCTCAGATAGCCTGACATCGTCATTTGAAGAATCTGTGCATATAGCTGTTCGCCTTTCACACACTAACCATATGAAGATGAAAGACTTGTTAATATCTAGACTTTGGCCTGTACTTGAGAAGGTCTTGAATCTACACATGCTCTGTTCTACTGTTGCTTCCATTTGAATGGAAACATTCGAATAGGGGAAACAAGGAATATCTTCTGTTTCTTTCATACTCTTGTGTTTTTTGCATAAATTGTATATCCATCGCGCGTTTGTTAATATTTTTTTGGACTTTTTGCTTAATGTTATTGCTAATGGGCATATTCACACGTTGCCATAAGTCTGGTGAGTAAAACCGGTTTTATTCAGCTCCTAGAAACTCACACGGGGCGTAAATTATGGATAGTAAATTTGAATGTTTACAGGAACATTTAAATGTATTGCAGATGAATTTTACTTGTTAGAGAAAAACAGAGCTAAAGAATACCAGAGATAGAAGTAACTTTTTATATGTGTGCTAGTTTTCACGCGTTTGGTTTTGCGTGAAAAATGTTTCGTTAAGTTCTTCCGCTCCCTTCCCTCTCTCATGTATAAAACCGGTTTTAGGCGCCATGAATATGCAATGTGTGAATAGGTCCAATCTCTTCTTTTCATACTTTAACTCTTTTACTTGTCCTTGAGCTCCACCTAATCACTCTTGTTATTATTGCTCGCTGATACTAATTCTGCTGTAATTATCAATTCCGCTGTGCAAAAGTTATGCCTGATTTCGTCGTCTATCCTTTTTTGGCCGCCATGGCGCCATAGTTCTTCATTTATAATTCTATCTTGCCAGCGGATTTTTATAACACGGCGAATGATGGATTTACGGTTAGGCCCGTGAAGCGCGGGCCTAGGACGGCAAAATTTTAGAAGCTGCAAAATTTAAAGAACGATTGAAATTTAAAAATCATTTTAACTCAGTTTTTCTGGGTAGAGTATTTAAAATCTGAAGCTGTCGATTCGTTTGCTACTTTGCAAGAACTTTATAATTTTGTATCACCCTTTGGGAGATTTTGATGCAGCATACAAATCTAAGGCTCAAAAGCTTTTCTCAAACTCGTTGGTCTGCTCGACATGATGCATGTAAAGCCCGGTACCCACTTGTTGCAAACCGGCGTATCGTATCCCCGATCTTTAAATTTTTTTCTGAAAAATTTACAATGCTCCGTATCAAAATGTGCGAAAAGATACAGCACGAACCCGATCTCTCATTTAGCGGTTTTTCTCCGTCACATCAAAGGAATGATACGATACGCTTTAGGATATAGTGTGGACGGGCATGCGCGCATCGCGTTGCCTCGTTGCCGATGCATCTTCCTCCACTATTTAGTGATCTTTGTTAATAACGTGCGCGCATGCAAATTTAAAGAATCATTTAAAGAAAAAATGTTTTTTTGTTAATACGTAATTAATGAAAATATACGCGGCTGCTGCCACTTGCTGCTGTTTTCTCATCGTCACTTGAAATCAGACATTGACCAGATAACCGTATAACGCTCCCGTATCAATCATGATACAGGCTGGATGATTCGGAACGCAGTGATGATACTCGAAAAATTTGGATTCCTGTTTTATTCGTATCAATCAAAAATTGAAACGATACGGGGATACTATACGCTGCTTTGCAACAAGTGGGTACCGGGCTTTATGCTTTAGAAAAATAGTGGTCTGGAATACTTGATGCATTGAGCTTTATTGCAGAAAATACAGAAGAGCTATTATTGGATTCCATCAAATATGTCCCGAGGAATTTGATTCACTGGAATCTGAAAAAATTGTCCCATGAAGAACAGTGCCAGCGAACGTGTAAAGCACTTCATCAGCATATTTGAGGGAAAAATAAAAATTCCCGCGCCGACCAGAGGATTGATCCAGTTTTGAAGTTGGCGTTAAAGGCAACGGACTGAAGAGAGAGGTGTTTTAGATACACAACGGCCTGCTAGAGGGAGTCCAGAACAACGTACAAACATGTTCCATGTTCTCTCTTTCTCCTTTGACCGGCGATACTGATGCTTAGCACATACATATAAATTTCTGTGAGCGTCCAATCATCCAATTCACCCATACTCTTTCCTCTACTTTTTGGTCTTGCGTATCTAATTCGATTGGATTCCACTTGCTTATATATTATTTAAAATATTTATATTAATTATTAAAAAAAAACAATCTTTGTGGCGGGGGTGCATTCCTTGATTTCATTACCTTGTCTGCTTTTAATAAGGGAATGTAACTGTGAATATCGGAATCATTCAGGAATCTAAGAGTCTGATGTTGTTGGTCGTGCACACTCTGATTTCATCACCTTGTCTGCTTTTAATATGGGAATGAAAGTGGGAATATTAGAATCGTGTACACTCTGATTTCATACCCTTGGTTTCATACCCTTGGGAATTGAAAAAAAAATCTTTTTTGGTTGCAGGGTTTCTGTCAGTGACTGAGTTTGGTCATCAAGGTACTCGTTCGCGAGGTATGGCCGTGCGTTTATACTTTTTAAAAGTGTATTTTTTATCATCGACCGGTTGATTGAAATATTTAGTTGTCCGGCGATCAATGTATTCATGCTCGGTCAGAGTACGGAATGGAAAATGGATGATAGATTTTTCTCTAAAAATACTCAATAGGTGTGGTCGCATCGCCTCCATATTGTATTCAATTATTTCTGGGCGAAACCCTAAGAATAATGAAATGGAAAAGGCGATACTGAAAATCCGCAATCAACCCCGCTTTTCTGACATTGAACATGCGAATAAATCACTTTATTCCCATCTCAGAATAACAAAATGGAAATAAAATTTGCAAAATCTGGTTGAGTTGGGTTGGAATAATATATATATATATATATATATATATATATATATATATATATATATATATAATTATAATATATATATATATATATATATATATAATATATATATATATATATATATATATATATATATATATATATATATATATATATATATATATATATATATATATATATATATATATATATATATATATATATATATATATATATATATATATATATATATATATATATATATATATATATATATATATTATATATATATATATATATATATATATATATATATATATATATATATATATATATATATATATATATATATATATATATATATATATATATATATATATATATATATATATATATATATATAT